>JARGCV010001131.1:12500-42500 GCA_034064705.1 Bothrops alternatus | reverse complement strand
GCTCCAGTGATGAAGCACCCACAGCCTTTGAAGGCAAGCGGGTCCACTGGTTAATTAATCGGGGATTATAGAATAAGAGAGCTGGAAGGGACCTTGGAGGCCTTCTAGTCCAGCCCCCTGCTCAAGCAGGGGAACCTGCATACCATCTCAGACAAGTCTCTTCTTAAAAGCCTCCAGTGCACCCACAACGTCTCCCTGGACATCTTCTCCAAGACAGCCCCAGTTCTTGCCTGCTCCTCGTCGTCAGCAGCTCCCGTTGAGAAGGAAGACCTCACGAAACCCCGAAATTGCTGACAATTCCCCACTTTTCCACTCAAATTAACCTCTCCTCTCACTCCACCTTCCCCGCAGGCCTCAAACACCGGCTAAGCCAGCTTCTCACTCCTGAAACGCAGACCTTCTCCGGGATAAGCATTTGAAGCAATTTACTTATCAGCTGCACTCCGCCATCTATCTGACACACATCCCCGCTTGGTTTTTTTTGTTTTTTTTATTTCCCATTTCCCAGTCTGCAATCAAAGTATAAGGGAGGGGGGGGGGAAATTCAGCAGAGTAGAAATCAGCATGACAGAGTGGAGTTTTTGTAATTGTTGCGGGCAGATGAAAATCAAGTGTCGCCCGCAAGTCAACTCAGAGAGTGAATTGGGGTTGAGTTCTTCAGGCTTGTCGGCGGGAAACGAAGACGGGGTGTTGTTGTTTTTTTCTTGAGTGGCGATGGTAAAATATGTTTCGGGAGGATTACAAAGGAGAGGGGGGACAACCCTATTCTCCGAAGCGCCTGAAGGTAGCACCAAAAAGCAACAGATGGAAACTCATCCAGGGGGGAAGCAACCTGGAATTAAGGAGAAATGTCCTAACGGTGAGAATACTTAACCAGTGGAAGAACCTGCCTCCAGATGTTCTGGGTGCTCCAACACTGGAGATTTTCAAGAAAACATAGGGCAGCCATTTGTCTGGAATGGTATCGGGTCCCCTGCTGGAGCAGGGGGGTCAGACTAGAAGACCTCCAAGGTCCCTTCCAACTGTGTGATTCTCTTATTTTGAGATTGTTCATCATCTAAGGGTGAAGGCCAACTTCTGCTTCCCAAGCAATAAGCAGAGCAGCAAACTAACATGGTAATTGTATTGCCCAGATTCTTGTATGTGTATTACATCTTTATGGTTCTTACAAATAACTCAAGGCAGTGAACCTATCCAATATACTTCCATTTTGCCCACAATTACAACCCAGTGAAGTGGGTTGGACGAGGAGAGAAGGATTGGCCCAAAGTCACCAAGCCAGCTTTCATGCCTAAGGCGGGACTAGAACCCACCCTCTCCTGGTGATTGGACCAGAGTCACACAGCTGGATTTCATGCTTGAAGTGGGACTAGAACTCACCGTCTCCTGGTGATTGGCCCAAAGTCACCAAGTTGGCTTTTGTGCCTAAGGCAGGACTAGAACTCATCAACTCCTGGTGTTTGGCCCAAAGTCACCCGATTGGCTTTTGTGCCTAAGGCGGGACTAGAACTCACCAACTCCTGGTGATTGGCCCAAAGTCACCCAGTTGGCTTTCATGCCTAAGGTGGGACTAGAACTCACAATCTCCTGGTGATTGGCCCAAAGTTGTCCAGATGGGTTTCATGCCTAAAGCAGGACTAGAACTCGCCAACTCCTGGTAATTGGTCCAAAGTCACCCAAATGGCTTTCGTGCCTAAGGCAGGACTAGAACTCACCATCTCCTGGTGATTGGCCCAAAGTCACCCAGTTGGCTTTCGTGCCTAAGGTGGGACTAGAACTCACCGTCTCCTGATGATTGGCCCAGAGTCACCCAGATAGCTTTCCTGCTTAAAGCAGGACTAGAACTCTCCGTCTCCTGGTGATTGATTCAAAGGCCCCCAAACAGCTTTCATGCCTAAAGTGGCAGTAGAACTCACCGTCTGCCTTAACTGGAGGTAACTGGCCTGCAGTTTCCTGGTGCTGCCCTTTTTTCTGGATCTTTCATTATCAGGTAGGATAATTTTGCCAGATGTTGGCCAACCGTCCATTTCACATCGTTGTAGTAGGTTGTTAAACTGCTCAGCAACGAGTGAGCGTAGACCAGTCAGATTTCTCAACCGGAAACCACGCAGTCCATCTCATTATTCTATACGGAACTATGGAAAAATCCCATTTGCTGATTCTTTCGCAGGTGTTGCACTGCACAGGTCTCGGATTCTTCCCAAGAACATAGGACGTCATAACGCATTGGCGGAAGTCAGGGAAGTCCTCATAAGAACATAAGAACATAAGAAGAGCCCTGCTGAATCAGGCCAAAGCCCATCGAGTCCAGCATTCTGTGTCACACAGTGGCCCACCAATTGTACATGGGGATCTTGAGCAGAAAGAGAAGGCAAAACCCTCCCTTTCCCTTGACCCCCAACAAATGGTACTCAAGGGAATCCCGCCTGCCTCAACCAACACAGAGGCGGCACATGGACATCCGTTTTAATAACCACCGATACACTTGGCATCCATGAATCTATCTAATCCTGCCTTGAAGCTGTCAAGGCTGACAGCTGTCACGACCCCTTCTGGAAGTGAATTCCATAAACCAACGACCCTCTGGGTGAAGAAATATTTCCCTTTATTTGTCCTCACTTTCTTACCTATGAGCTTTAGGGAGTGCCCCCTTGTCCTAGTATTGTGTGATAGAGAAAAGAATTTTTCTCTATCCACCTTTTCTATCCCATGCATGATTTTATACACTTCGATCAAGTCACCCCTTAAACGCCGTCTTTCAAGGCTGAAGAGACCAAGTCCTCAACTTACAACCATTTGCTTAGCGACCGTTGGAAGTTACAAGTCCTGCGAATTCATTAATTCTGTAAACAGGTGAAGCCATTTTGTGTGACCGTCACATCAGAAAAGAAGAATATGCTTAATATTGTTTGAATAGCCTTAGTTGTTGTTTTGTTTTTTCTTTCTGGACAGATTGATCTGTACCTGTGGGGTGTGAGAGGAAAGGAAGAGAGGGTGAAGGGGAAAATTAATATTAAAATACAGATTCCCTTTCAATTTTGTATAATCCATCCTTTAATCTCAGGGCTTTATGGGCTCATTTTATTTCATTTATAGGTTCCTAGTAGGTTGAATTATTATTATTATTATTATTATTATTTTACAAAAGGCTATGTTCATTATATCAGATATGTACAATAATCATAAAAATACATACACCGTTAGAATTAGAAAAGAACTCTCAGCGTTATAAACTGCAAGCGAACGAAGGATCAAGGTCACCCTTTTAACAATTCCTCCTTCACAATGGCTCCCGCACAAAGTATGTGCATTTGTTGTTTGTTTTTTCCTTATGCAGTACACACAAACACACACACACACATGCTCAAATACATGCACAGCCACACTAAAAACAGACCCATATTTTTGAAATGTTAGCAGGGGTTAAGTCCCTTTCTAGCTTGTGGTTATATTCAGTCTTGGAAGCATCATGAATGTGCTCAGCTGCTATTTTATGTTCTCTTTAATGTGGGTTGTTTTTAACTGATGTTTTTATTTTGTTTTTAACTGTTGGCTGGCCGGAATCATGCATATAAGACGGGCAGCCATATCAAGCCAGCAAATAAATACATAAAATAATTTTTCTCTGGAGTCAAAAATAATGCCATCCCCTTTAAAGTGTTTATAATCTTTAGACAATATATATATATATATATATAGTCCTTGACTTATAATCATTTGTTTAGCACTTGCTCCAAGTTACACCGACACTGAAAACAGTGACTTATGACGAGTCCTGAGTTTTACAACCATCTCAGCATCCTCAATGTCACATGATCAAAATTCAGTTGCTTGGCAACCAGCATGTATTTCTGATGGTCTCAGTGTCCTGGGATCAGATGATCGCCATTTGCAACCCTTCCAGTCATTTTCAGACAAGTAAATAATAATAAATAATAATAATAAAGTTGGAAGGTACCTTGGAGGTCATCTAGTCCAACCCCCTGCTCAGGCAGGAAACCCTATGCCATTTCGGGCAAATGGCTGTCCAGTCTCTTCTTAAAAACTTCCAGTGTTGGAGCATTCACTGCTTCTGGAGGCAGGTTGTTCCACTGGTTAATTGTTCTCACCGTCAGGAAGTTTCTCCTTAGTTCTAGGTTGCTTCTCTCCTTGGTGAGTTTCCATCCGTTGCTTCTTGTCCTGCCTTCAGGCACTTTGGAGAAGAGCTTGACTGCCTCTTCTTTGGGGCAGCCCCTGAGATATTGGAAGACTGCTATCATGTCCCCCCCCCCATCCTTCTCTTCATTAAACTAGACATACCGAATTCCAGCAACTGGTCCTTAGATGTTTTAGCCTCCAGTCCCCTGATCATCTTTGTTGCTCTTCTCTGGACTCTTTCTAGAGTCTCAACATCTTTCTTACATCATGGTGATCAAAACTGGATGCAAGTATTCCAGGTGTGGCCTTACCAAGGCCTTGTAAAGTGGTATTAATACTTCACATTATCTTGATTCTATCCCTCTATTAATGGCCTCAACTGCTTCATGAGGGGGCTGGACTATAAGGTCCCTTCCAACTCTTGTTATTCTGTTACTACCTGTACTCTATACATACCATTGCACTGAAATAATTTGACGTACCACTTACGACTTAGAATAATATAATAATACAAATTAGAATGAAATGTGTGCAGTCCACTTAACTATCTGACTGGATTGTGACACATACGTAGATCTCAGTGTTTCTCAAGCTTGACAATTTTAAGGCATGTGGACTTCAACTCCCAGAATTCCACAGCCAGCATTGCTGGCTGTGGAATTCTGGGAGTTGAAGTCCACATGCCTTAAAATTGTCAAGCTTGAGAAACACTGATCTAAGTGAACGCAAGATTGTTTTCTTTCTCCCAGCTCAGATCCAGAGCAAAAAACGGTGATACTGTATGTCTCCTGTTGGCCTCAAATTCACATTCCATATTCACTCTTGTGATCCCAGGGTTCACAATTGATTGACAATGATACTAAATTTGGTTCTTGATTGATTAAGGATCATCTGATCCAACAAGCTGGATCAGTGGCCCAAAGGGGGCTAAGACATATGAAGAACGGTTGCAGGAAGTGGTTTACATGTAGTCTAATGAAAAGAAAGACGAGGGGGGACATGATAGCGGTGTTCCAATATTTGAGGGGCTGCCACAAAGACGAGGGGGTCAATCTATTTTCCAAAGCACCTGAAAGCAGGATAAGAAGCAACAGATGGAAACTAATCAAGAAAGGAACCAAGAACTAAGGAGAAATTTCCTGACAGTGAGAACAATTAACCAGTGGAACAACCTGCCTCCAGAAGTTGTGGGTGCTCCAACACTGGAGGTTTTTAAGAAGAAATTGGACAACTATTTGTCTGGAATGGTATAGGGTCTCCTGCTTGGACTAGAACAGGGGTCCTCAATCTCTGGTCTGTGGACCAGTACTGGGCTGCAGCATGCCAGCAACTGGGCCGCACAAACAAGCAAAGCCCCATCCATGGGATGCAGGCAACACACAAAACCACGCACCCTCCGGTCTGTGGAAAAACTTCTCTCCATGGAACCGGTCCCTGGTGCCCCAAAAGCTGGGACCTCTGGACTAGAAGATCTCCAAAGTCTCTTCTAACTCCTGTTATTCTCTTAATACTGGTTTATATTAGCCCAGTTCAACCCAGTGATCGCCACCTGGGTTGAACCAACTTCTCTTGGAGACACCAACTGGGGAAAAAAAGAGAGTGAACTTAATTATCCTTTCACTGAGATGAGAGAGAAAAAAAATATGAAGCACATTTGAGCTTCTGAGTAGCCAATGAACTTGACAGATGTTAGGGGGAAAACTAGAATTTCAATTAGCTAAGTGACAGTAATTTTGACAGAATCAAACTTTTCCTTCAAGAATTGATCTCCAGAGTAAGCGCCGGAGTTTGAGATGGCCCAACGGGTGTCCATGGTTTGTGATGAATGCTGTGTGTTTTGAAAATTTATGAGTCAGTAGTCGCTCCGAGAGGAGGGATCAATCAACCCGTGGTTATATGCCTTGATGTTCCCTTCCATTAATATCGGACGGGAAGTGAGCTTAAGTGGCCATTAATTGACTTTTCACTCCAGAAAACGATTCCGTGAACCTCATAGAAGTCAATTAGCGGTGGTGAAGATGGACATTTGAGAGGAAGTGAATATGATGGAGTCATTTGTGATGACGTTGATGCTATTGAAGATCTGAATTCTTTTTTTTTTTGCTTGTCGGTTTGCAAAAAGGAAAGGCTGCCTCAGTTTCCCTTGTTGTAATTCCTGTTTCGGCAAGCTTCATTACAAGTTGTCTTGTAATGTAGCGAGTAAGGACAGTACAATAGAACAACAACAGAAAATTGGAGAAGGAAGCTGTGTGGGATGTGTCCACTGCCTTGAGATTATTTATAAAAATAATAAAGGTAGGATTCGAATTAATTTAAATCACTGCTTTATAAAAACATACCTCATGATGCTGTATTACTACCAAGTAGAAAAGGGTAATTACTTGAAAATATTATTCTATTGTTGTAAGCTATCATGAAATTACTAAAGGGTAACCTATTGTTGCATTTTATGAGTAGCTGAAAATATTTCTCGTTTCCAAAACGGGTTTAATTGCATGTATCCCAAAGTTACCCAGTTTTTCAGAATAATTATTTTAGCAATCCTTCCCGTGCTTAGCACCGCCCTAATTCCCCCAAAGACAGACAGATTCCAAAATTTGGGGATATAACTCAGTATCACATTAACATTTATTACCAGTTAAGGATTTATCCGTGAATCTGCTTAAGTAAATTGAAAGACGGTTATAAAAAGACACCAATTATTCATAAAAGCAGATATATATGGGTCAATCTCTTTTTTTTTTTTACATCTCCCATAAAGAAAATCCGATGCCCCCATCCTTTCAAACGCATGATTTGGAGAGTCCAATACAATCCAGGAAGTGAGAAATGCAATTTTGGGGTGAATCAGCTTTAATCTTCAATCCGATAATCCTATTTTAATGTTTTTAAGGACATGTAGCCGCTGATGGGGTATTATCGGCGATTCCAGTGCTTTGATCCCTGTTTGAAATAGCCCAGCAGTATCCCTCTTGAAAAATATTCTTGAACTTTCAATGAAGCCACATTATGGATTTAACTTCCCTCTTGGATTCCATCAAATGGGAAAATATCTCAGGCGCTTTTGATGCCACCAAGTGGTCTGGGCCCACACTGAGCCATTAAAACAGGCTTAAATGGAAAATACGGCCTTTGTGGCGAATGAGAGGAGCTGAATTCAGTTTGCAGACGAGAAAAAAAATTCTCAATTCACTAGGTCAGTGCCAGATGTGAGTCTTCATCCTGGTTCATCCAAGCCGGGATAAATAAGCAACATGGCGACTGCTTTGGGAAGAAGGTTACAGTTTATTGAAGAAGCAGAAAGATGGTCCTTGCAAGAAAGAGCAGAGGAGAGGAAAGAGAAGTTGAGCACATGGGCAGTAGGTTTTTACACCTCCTCTAGCCTTGTTTGGAATAGTTGTCTGTTCCTGTGGCATGAACCTTCAGGCTATTTCTGAGTGTTTTTCTAGGCCTTGATATCTGTGGTTTAATCCTATTATCATATCCTGCTTCCCAGGTGATGGGGCTAATGACTCCTAGAGTTTGGGTGGGGTATGCAGATTTTCTCTTTGTCTTCTTGAGTGCCCTGGCTTCAACTTTCTGATGGTTTTACATCTGCATTTGTATGGAGCTAGCTCTTGCTTGGGGCAGAGAGATAGATTTGGGGCCAGGTTTGGTTTTTTAAAAAAATCCTTTTGAGGAATAATATATTTTTCTGCCCTTTTAATATTTCCTTCTCTGGGCTAACTTCCCTCACCAGCTTTCACCCATTCTTTCTACTTTTTAAAGTAGAATTCTTTCAAATAATATACAGGTAGTTCTTGACGCGTGACCACAACTGAGAAATTTGTTAGGAGAGTTTCGCCCCGTTTTACGACTTTTCCTGCGGCGTTGACTAAGTCAATCGCCGAAGTTGTTAAATCAGTTACACCGTCGTTAAGTGAATCTGGCTTCTCCATGGACTTGGCTTGTCAGAAGGTCTGAAAAGGGGATGACGTAATCCCGGGACGCTGCAACTGTCATAAATACGCATCGGTTGCCAAGCTTCTAAATTTTATTCTAACATATATTTTTCATTCGAATAGTCTTTCAAATATGCAGATATTTTGGCCATTTCCACCAAATTTATAACTCTCAAAGTCCATTCTTCAATAGATGGTAATTCTGCCTTCTTCCAATATTGTCCCACCAACAGTCTCGCTGCTGTAATCAAGTTCAAAACCAAGTTCATCTCTATGGTGGTAAAATCTTTTGTAATACCCAATAAAAATAGCTGTGGTGAAAATTCAATACGTTTTTTCAGAATATTTTGAAGTATCCACCAAATTTTTATCCAAAAAGCCTTGGTTTTTTTTACAAGTCCACCATACATGAAAATAAGTAGCGTCCATACATTCACATCTCCAACATTTAGGTTGTAAATTAGGGTACATACATGATATTTTTTTCGGATCCAAATGCCATCTATAAAACATTTTATAAAAGTTTTGTCTTAAATGTTGCGCTTGTGTACATTTTACATTTTTCACCCAGATCCTCTCCCAAGTTTCCATCATGATTGGTTGTCCAAAATTTTGTCCCCACTTTATCATACAGTCCTTAACTAATTCAGTTTCCGAGTCAATTTCTATCAATGCATTATACAATCTTTTGATATGCATTGGCCTTTGGTCTCTAATTTGTTTAATTAAATTTTCATCTATTTGGGATAAACCCACCTTCAAATCTTTTTTCCATCTAGTCTGCAATTGTAAATATTGAAACCAAGTAAGGATTATTCCTTCCTCCCTTAGAATATTCAAGGACTTCAATTGTAAAACATTCCCTTCTTTAAATAGGAGTTTCTCATAAGGCACCACATCATGTAATTGTTCTCTATTTATATTCTCTATTGCGTGTCTGGGAACCGCCCATACAGGAATCTCAAGCTTCTAAATTTTGATCACGTGGCCACGGGGATGTTGCAAACGGTCGTAAGAGTGTAAAACGGTCCTCAGTCACTTTTTTTTCAGGGCTGTTGCAACTTTGAGCAGTCATTAAACGAATAGTTAAATCAAGGACTGCAGCTGCCCAAAAAGGCCAACACAGTGCTAGGCTGCATTAACAGAGGGATAGAATCAAAATCACGTGAAGTGTTTTTTTTTTTAAATATATTTTTATTGGTTTTTTTTTTAAATTTTACAGAAGAAAAAAATTAGTCAAATCAAATCATAGTATTAAAATAAACAATCATCCATAAACAAAACATAAATACATTGTTCAATACATCTAATACTAATAACTCAACTGAAAATAATCATCCCAAACAATTAACATCACTGCTCGGCACCCCCACCACGACATCCCCCCAACCCTATCCTTCCCCCCTCACTTACCAACTACCTACCTACCTTCCTCCCTCCTTCTCTTCATTCTTCATCCTTCTCTATCTCCATTCTACTCTTCCCCCTTCTTATCAACTTCCACTTACATCAGCCTTCACTCCTCCTTCCTCTTTTCCATCAGATGTGGTGCCCAGAGGCCACCCGAGCAACCCCTTAATAACAGTAATTACATATATTCTTCCACCAACCCCAATTACAGTTGAGAAAACATCATATATAAAATTATAAACCCTCCCTAACCCTCCCCCCCCTGACTTCCCAGAGTGAGTACAGGGTACAACAAAAGAAAACCCCACTACATCAAACAAAATTATTATATAATCCTAACAAGAATTTTAAAGTATATACTATATACACTCTCTAAATCAATTCAATCCATTAAACAAAACAAACAACTCATCTTGTTAAGAATAATAATTATCATTTACATCTAAACCATCAATCTAAGTCAAATCTTAAATCACTTTGTTTAAATCTTAAACAAATAATATCAATAACAATAAATCCCTCAATTCAAAAAGAAAAATTATGTTCTTAATCAATTTAATATATCTTAATATATCTTAATATATCTTCATTTAAACATCCTCTCTTACAACTTACTTATAAAATTGATCTTTAATTCAACCCATAGTCTTAGATTGGCCTTAATTCCTTTCATTTAATTATAAATTATTATCAATCGACTTCTGGGCTCTCTCATCTGTCAAATAAACCTCCATAACAAATACAGTCTATTTATTCCATTTCTAACTTACATTCCTTCAACTTTATCCAGTCACTTAATGCTTATCTATCTCATCAATAAATCAATCTAATGTCAAACCTAGATCATCAAAACAAATACATTCTTCATCAATTTAATTATATCAACCATTAATCATCTTCTCTTACATCTTACTCATAATCTTAGTCCTTAATTCAGTCCATAATTTTAGATTACCCATAATTCCTTACATACAATTTTAAATTTCATTTCTTCAGACGAATTCTAGGTTTTTTTTTAAACAAGTAAACCTCCATAACGAGGCCTCCCATCCAAATAATAAGTCTCTCTTCTTTATTTCTTCAGTCCCATAAATAAGTTGCTTCTTAAACTGAATCAATGTCTCTTTTTTCTCAATTAAATCCTCTTCTTGCTGCTTAACTAAAGAAAAAAATAGCCGTCCATTCCTTTCTTGAAACAAATCCTCTTCCTCTCCATAAATAAACTGTTCATCAAGCAGGATCCATTTCCCTTTATAGTCTTTATTCTCAGAACTATCTTCTTCTTTTTCCTGTTGTTCTTCTAGTTTATATTGTATTATAAAATGCTCAGCAGTCAGTTGTAAATCAGTTTCATTTGGGAGAAAGATTCTAGTTAATTGTTCTTGCTCTTCTTCTTGTTTAGATTGTATTATAAATTGTTCAGCAGTCGGTTGTAAATCAATTTCATTTGGAAGAAGAAATTTAGTTAATATTTCTGTAAAAGTTTCTTTCAATATTGCTTTAAACTCTTGCGTAAAACTCTTCACTATTTCAAGCCTTTCTTCATGAAATTTCTCAATACAGTCCAGAATAGGTTCAGCATTTAACTGTAAATTCCACTCCATTTTAACTTTAAGACAATCACAGCCGTCTCTCTGACTTCGCTTACGAGAACAGGAAGAGAGAAAAAAGTAAAGAATTCACTTTCACTTTCCAGCACTTTCCCTAACAATGAAAGCAGTGAAAGCTATACGCCATCTTGAAAGCATTATGTTGATTGTAGACGTTAGAAATATATAGCCAGAAAAACAATAAAAAAAATACTTGCAATCCATTAAGAACTCCTGTATTCACTCAGTCTGCTTACAATCTCTCCTGTGTTGTATTTTAAAAAAGCAGAAGTGGTCGCGGCGTCTTTCTCTGTCTGATGACAGAAGCGTCTCTGGGCAGGAGCGTCCTCCGGAGCTTTAGGGAGCTCACTCTTGATCCCTGAAAACTTCTTTCCCAGGGATTTAAGAGGGGCTCAACCTTGCTCCCGATGCTCTACACCTCTCCTTTGCCCGGAGAGGGGGTTTTTCACCGCGAAAAACAGCTGGTGTGCGCTGTTTTTTGCGGCTTTACAAACCCAGAGAACGGAGTCTCACAGAGGAGACCCTGGCGGCGCCGGCGGAGCCACCGGAAGTCAAAATCACGTGAAGTGTTAATACCACTTTACAAGGCCTTGGTAAGGCCATACTTGGAATACGGCATCCAGTTTTGGTCACCACGATGTCAAAAAGATGTTGAGACTCTGGAAAGAGTGCAGAGAAGAGCAACGAAGATGATCAGGAGACTGGAGGATAAAACATATAAGGAACGTTTGCTGTCTAGTTGAATGAAGAGAAGGACAAGGGGGGACAGGATAGCAGCCTTCCAGTATCTCAGGGGCTGCCACAAAAAAGAGGCAGTCAAGCTCTTCTCCAAGGCACCTGAAGGCAGGACGAGAAGCAATGGGTGGAAACTAATCAAGGAGAGAAGCACCCTAGAACTAAGGAAAAACTTCCTGACAGTGAGAACAATTAATCTGGACCTGCCTCCAGAAGCAGTGAATACTCCAACACTGGAAGTTTTTAAGAAGAGACTGGACAGCAATTTGTCTGAAATGGTATAGGGTTTCCTGCCTGAGCAGGGGGTTGGACTAGAAGACCTCCAAGGTCCCTTCCAACTTTATTATTACTATTATTATTATAAGGACTACCTATAGTATCGTTAATGGTTCCTGACTGTAAATAAATAAACTATAAGCAGGGAATAGTGAACCTGGCTTTTCCAAGTGCCAGCACATATCCCTGCCATTTTCTGCAGTGAAAGTTGTGACCCCTGAGCTACAGAATCTTTTGCACCCACCCATGACACAACTGCTGTGAGTGTACATCACACTTAAGCTTAAGTCAGTGATGAGCACAACACTTGTATCCTAGTAAATGGGTTCGTTTCCACTTGGTAAGTGGTTGTGAGGAAAGGAGCCCGCTGGTTAGCAAAGTTTGATATCAGCCCAGGAGAATATTTATAATTCAAGTGTTGGAATAAAGCAGTGTTTCTCAACCTTGACAATTTTAAGGCATGTGGACTTCAACTCCCAGAATTCCACAGCCAGCAATGCTGGCTGTGGAATTCTGGGAGTTGAAGTCCACATGCCTTAAAATTGTCAAGGTTGAGAAACACTGGAATAAAGGATCCTTGGTGCTCTCTGAGCTTGGTGGCTTTCTGGTAGACGTTTTATTACCTAGCTAGGTAACATCATCGGTGCTAGTGGTAGAAGCAGAAGCTAATGATTTTACCTAAACGTCTGCAAGAAAAACCAACCAAGTTCAGAGAGCACCAAGGACCCTCAAAGTTTAATATCTAAGGCAGACTCGGAAAATGGTTAGTTCATTTCCAGAGTCAAGCATGCTGTGGGTGAATGCTGGGGCCGTGCAAATTTACAACAACAATAATAAAGT
Organism: Bothrops alternatus; assembly: GCA_034064705.1. Taxonomy (NCBI): domain Eukaryota; kingdom Metazoa; phylum Chordata; class Lepidosauria; order Squamata; family Viperidae; genus Bothrops; species Bothrops alternatus. The sequence goes on along the minus strand of JARGCV010001131.1, from coordinate 29,551 downwards.
TGGAAGGGACCTTGGAGGTCATCTAGTCCAACCCCCTGCTCAGGCAGGAAACCCTATACCATTTCAGACAAAGGGCTGTCCAGTCTCTTCTTAAAATCTTCCAGTGTTGGAGCATTCACCGCTTCCTGAGGCAGGTGGTTCCACTGGTGAATTGTTCTCACTGTCAGGAAGTTTCTCCTTAGTTCTAGGTTGCTTCTCTCCTTGATTATTTTCCATCCGTTGCTTCTTGTCCTGCCTTCAGGACACCTTTGAAAGGTGTCGAGTTCAGCCTTAAATCCTTTCTGCACACTTCTGCCATATGGGTAGTTTATCAGGAGAGCTCATAAACATTGATTAGTTTAGTAAGCAGATTAAACATGTCATCCCAATATTTCTCACCGGGTGTGTTCCTTTCCTCCCCCTGCTAATTATTCTTAAATATATTGCATAGTTCTGCTTAGCTTCTGTTTTCCCCAAAGACACTATTACTATTGTGCCTGGATGGTGTTATTTGGCACTATGCTTAAAGGATGAGACTGTTACGAGTATAGAGAATAATTTTTCAAATGTGCCTCTTTCTTGGCCTCCTGTGGAGCCGGTGAACCCCATGGATTGGCTTTCGTGCTTAATACATTTATGTATCTGTCTTCTCCTGGCACAGTTTGAGACAGCTAAGTGCGAAATTAAAACATTGGAATAATAGTTTCCAAAACAAAAGGTCAGGAAGGAGAAAAAAAATGCAGAATTAAAAAAAAAATCCTGTATCAAGCCTCAAATATTAGTTTAACTGAGAGCGAAGGCTGATTCCAAGGATTATTTTTGGCTGGTTACCTGTGGTATGGCTAAGAGCAGATGGCTGCAGAATCTAGATGATTCTGGAGCCTTCTGGAAGATTCTAGAATTCTAGACTCTAAACTCTCCCAGGTGGCCCTGGAATCATCTGGATTTCTGGATTCTAGAATCTCCCAAGAGGCTTTGGGTTCTTCTAAACCAGGGGTTGGCTCTTTTATGACTTGTGGACTTCAACTCCCAGAATTCCTGAGCCAGCATGGCTAAGCATGGAAATCTCTCCCTTTCCCCTCAGCATGGCTGGCTCGGGAATTCTGGGAGTTGAAGTCTGCGAGTCTTAAAGTTGCCAAGATTTAGACACTGCACTAAATCTTCCCTGTCAGGCCTCCAGGTTAGAAAGCAGACATCACAAAACACCCTAAAACTCTATTTACTGATCGTGGCTATCATCTTGAAAGCCTAACAGCATTGCTCCTTCTCACTGTCATGTACCAAAGAGAATCAAGGCCAGGCAACCTTGAGTTTCCTTCTCACCCTTTCCTGATTTCCTAGCTAAGTTTCTGTTTCACTAGGAATCCCTGCATATCTATTCCCAGGTCATCTTTGCAGTCTTCTGCATGACCTCACCTGGTCCCAAAGCACAATACAGCATACGCTACACTTATGGAAACCATAAGAAAGGCTGAGCGCCAAAGAATGGAGGCCTTTGAACTATGGTGCTGGAGAAGACTCCTGTGAGTCCCCTGGACTGCAAGGCGATCAAACCGATCAGTCCTAGAGGAGATCAACCCCGACTGCTCTTTAGAAGGCCAGATCCTGAAGTTGAAACTCAAGTACTTTGGCCACCTAATGAGAAGGAAGGACTCACTGGAGAAGAGCCTGATGCTGGGAAAGATGGAGGGCAAGAGAAGAAGGGGACGACAGAGAATGAAGTAGCTGGATGGGGTCCCTGAAGCAGCAGGCATGAGCTTCAGTGGACTCCAGAAGATGGTAGAGGACAGGAAGGCCTGGAGGAACGTTGTCCATGGGGTCGTGATGGGTCAGACACGACTTCGCAACCAACAACAATCATTTAAACAACCTGGCAAAATGCACAACTCCAACGAGAACAGGGACTCTAAGCTGCAGGAGAGAACGAGAGAGAGTTAGAAAAAAGGAAGGAAGGAAGGAAGGAGCTGTGCTGAGTGTCAGCCTGGACTTCTTCACCACCACGGAGGCCTCTGATGGCTCCCCATGACGCAGTCACAGAGCTGAAGCTTCTGTCTTCTCCAGCAGCACATCTGAGCGACACAGACATCTCCAGACACAGCGGCAGCAGAACACAAATTGTTCATAATTCCCTGGGGGCATTTTCAGGAGCCGGGAGCTTTAACCAAATACACCTGTCATGTCACTTCAGGTATATATATTTTAAACTTTCCTCTTTTTTAAAAAACAACAACCACAACAACATAGGCAGAGGAGATAGCAATCATGTAACAGGGCATTTTGCAGAGGCCAAACACCATCCGGGTGTTACCGCGAGATGTCCAGCTGTCCAGCCTCAGCTGCATCCAGCGAATCTCCCAAGTTCCGGTTTGCGCAGATGGTAAAACAGTTCAATGTGTCACCTGTGGCAAATGCCATAAAAAAAAAAAAAACCAGGACTGGTGCTGAAGAGCACTGGGGTCTAAGAAGAGAGGGGTGAAATATCCCGGAATGGGACCATTTGCTGGGACAATTCAACAATTCTATTTTAGTTATTTTAAAACAATTTTATTACTTTAATTTTTTGTCATTTACATTTCATTTTGGCATCCTTTCTTTCATTATTCTATTGCACCATTTCTTGACGTTAGTCTAACTCTTGTTCCCGTAGTGAGTTGTCCCGTGGGAACTTGGCCGTGGCGGGTTGTGCAAGACCGCAAATATCCACCCATATCCATAAGATCCCATTGTTGGTTTGTAAGCCAGAGTTGTGCTCTCAGAAAACAGGCCTGATGTTCTCATGCAAGCCGGCTAATGGGTTGATCCTCACTGAGGTTGGTGGTAGGGGGTGGTGCCTGCTGATCTCCGGAGAGGTGCATTGCGCAACCCAAAAGGCTGAGACTTAACGACACAAAAGTGTTGCTGTGAAAAAGAACTGGAGCAGCCATTCGCCGACAGACAACCCTTTGAGGTAGTCCAACCACAAGTACAGCACTGGAGTCTTGCAAGTCTGAAGGGACCTCACTCCCACTATACCTTTACAATCCAAAAAAAATTAAAGAGAGTCCCTTCTGAAGTATTTGTCACACCTTAATTGCTTCTGCAGCCTAAGCTGCCTTTTATCTAACCATTGCCTAGACCAGGGGTCTTCAAACATGGCAACTTTAAGACTTGAGGACTTCAACTCCCAGAATTCCTCAGCCAGGCATGCTGGCTGAGGAATTCTGGGAGTTGAAATCCACAAGTCATAAAAGGGCCAAGTTGGAAGACCCCTGTCTTAAATCTAACAAACAAAATGGAGGCTGGCTGAGGAATTCTGGGAGTTGAAGTCCACAAGTCATAAAAGGGCCAAGTTGGAAGACCCCTGTCTTAAATCTAACAAACAAAATGGAGGCTGGCTGAGGAATTCTGGGAGTTGAAGTCCACCAGTCATAAAAGGGCCAAGTTGGAAGACCCCTGTCTTAAATCTAACAAACACAATGGAGGCTGGCTGAGAAATTCTGGGAGTTGAAGTCCACAAAGTTGCCACGTTTGAAGACCCCTGCTCCAGACTGCTCCTCCTCCTCTTCTTCCTGTCTCAAGGACATTCTCAAAGAGCATTACAGCTAGTTCTCGACTTATGGCCACAACTGAACACAAAGTATCTGTGACCAAATGAGACAGTTGTTGAGTTTTGTCCCATTTTAGGACTTTTCTTGCCACAGTTGTTAAGTGAATCACTGCAGTGGCTAAGTTAGTCACATGGTTGTTAAGTGAATCAGGCTTCCTCATTGACTTTGCTGGCCAGGAGGTCGCAAAAAGGGGATCACATGACCCCGGGACACTGCAAATGTCACAGACACGAACCAATCGCCAAGCATCTGGATTTTGATCATGGGACCATGTGGATGCTGCTAAGTATGAAAAAAGTCATACGCCCTTTTTTCCCCCAGTGCCGTTGTAACTTCGAATGGTCACTAAATGAACTGTTATAAGTTGTGGACTACCTGGCAGGGACCTTGGAGGTCTTCTAGTCCAACCCCCTGCTCAAGCAGGAAATCCATTCCAGACAAATGGCTGTCTAGTCCAGGGGTCTTCAAACTTGGCCCTTTTATGACTCGTGGACTTCAACTCCCAGAATTCCTGAGCCAGCATGGCTCAGCATGGAAACTTCTCCCTTTCCCCTCAGCACGAATGGCTCAGGAATTCTGGGAGTTGAAGTCCACGAGTCATAAAAGAGCCAAGGTTGCCTACCCCTGGTCTAGTCTCTCCTTGAAAACCTCCAGTGGTGGAGCACCCACAACTTCACAACATTCGCAACTTTCAACCTTGATTTTATGCCTTTCTGTAGCAATTTTCCCCCTGTAATGCAATTCCACATTCCTCTTTTGTTGGGTCTTAACAGAGACTCGTCTCCTTTAAAAAGAGATTCCCTCTCATCCCATTGCATGAAAAAAAGTGCAGATTTAATTTATTTTATTTGAAGAATTCCCTAGAGCCTAGCTGAAATGCTATTAAGCGGCTAAGGCGCAGCCAGAATCTCATTCTTGGCGCTGAGCTGGCCAGCCTGTAATCTGAAATCCTGGTGATGAATTTGCAGGGCGTTTGAGGCAGGCAGATTGTTCTCCAAGTATTCTTCTCCCACATAAGAGGAGGTGAATGAATCTATAAAGAACAGCAGCTGGTGAGCTGAACTTCATAAAGTGCCCGAGATTAATGTGTCTGCTTTTCTCTATCGCCTTCTTAGGAAGTAAACAAAACAGCCACAATCCATGAGCAAAAAAAAGTTCCTATCCCTGGATTTTCATTTCATTTTTGTCCAGGTTTGGAGCAGGACGTGGAAGAGAGAGAGAGAGAGAGAGAGACATAATCTCTGTGGACAGCGTTCCAAAATTGGATTTTTGGGCATAAAAGGATTTGCATCTCTCTGGATTGGGATGCGATTTCAGTTTTACGAATGAAGGCAAAGACATGTGTCCTAGGATGACGTTTAATTTAATTTAATTTAATTTAATTTAATTTAATTTAATTTAATTTAATTTAATTTAATTTAATTTAATTTAATTTAATTTAATTTAATTTAATTTAATTTAATTTAATTTAATTTAATTTAATTTAATTTAATTTAATTTAATTTAATTTAATTTAATTTAATTTAATTTAATTTAATTTAATTTAATTTAATTTAATTTAATTTAATTTAATTTTTCGGACTTATATGCCGCTCCTCTCCGAAGTCTCGGAGCGGCTTACAACATAAATAAAACAATATTTCAAAAACTAAGTCCAAAATTAAAAACATTAAAAATAACACCCTAGACACATTCATCATTCATTCAACGATCCACAGTCAACCCCAGGCCTGCCGGCAAAGATAGGTTTTAAGATTCCTTCGGAAGGCCGGGAGAGTGGGGGAAGCGCGGACTTCAGGAGGCAGGTGGTTCCAGAGGGTGGGCGCCACAACAGAGAAGGCCCTCCCCCTAGGTCCCGCCAGACGGCATTGTTTCGCTGACGGGACCCAGAGGAGGCCGACCCTGTGCGCTCTCACCGGTCGAAGGGAAGTATGTGGCAGAAGACGGTCCCGTAAGTATCCTGGTCCAGGTCGTTGTAAGATCCAATCTGGGTTGGTCACCAGGACTAAAGATTTTTGTCTTCTGAGCTTTCGGATTCGTGCTGGGAACTTCTCTCTAGTGGAGATTTCAGTTTTGGCAACACCACTTTTATCGTCAGCTTGCATAAGCATTACCGAGACTTCTCCCTTCTCCTTGCCAACCGACTTGGCCGGTGGGAGAGGAGGGAGCCGGTTACAGGAATAAGGCACAATTCCTTCACGCAGAGACATGAAAAGGTAGCGTGCAGAAGGTGGCCTTGAAAAATAATTCCCCCTAAACATCACTGGGCCGAATAAATATCTAGTTTCAAGTATCGGCAGACCAATGGACTCTAAGTAGCAACAGAAAAGAATAGTTGCAGCTCACAGTTGAACTGTGGGTCCTTGCTGGTGTCTGAGCGTGGTTGTTTTCTTGCCGACGTCTGACTCGGCAAACATCTGGATGAGAGGCCACATGTCTTCAAGGAAAAAGAACGGCCAATTGCCGTTTTCCTTTTGAAAAAGCACCTTTGGGACAACCATGACCTGGATGACGGGTAATCTCCATAGACCAGGGGTGTCAAACTCAATTTCATCAGCATTGCAGTTGCCCTTGGAGGGGCGGGTGGGTGTGGCCTACTGGATGGGCGTGGCCAGCTCTACATTGTTCCCGTCAAGGGGGCCTGTGGGGGCCTGGGCAGGAGTGGGACCAATCTGAGGGTCTCTGGCAGAAGGGGGTGGGACCAGGGCAAGTGCCAAGGCATGGTCCACTGGAGGAGCCTTACTGTTCCTCTCAGGCCATATTGGGGGTGGGGGCTGGATGGTAGTGCGGGCTGCCTGGAGCCCTGGGCAGCAGAGGTCAAATGCCCAGCCTGGCCCTCGAGCACCCGTAGCACCAAGCCCAGCCCCACTTCCCCAAGGGGGGTGCGCTTCAAGGTGTTGGTTATCACCTTTAAAGCGCTCCATGGCACAGGACCCAGTTATTTACAGGACCGCCTTCTGCCAGTAAATACCTCCCACCGACCAGTTCGCTCCCACAGGGAGGGCCTCCTCAGGGTGCCATCGGCTAAGCAGTGTCGGCTGGTGGCGCCCAGGGGGAGAGCCTTTTCTGTGGGGGCTCCGACGATGTGGAACGAGCTCCCTCTGGAACTCCGGACGTGTCATGATCTCCGCACCTTCAGAAGAGAACTGAAGACTTATCTCTTCAATCAAGCCGGCCTGGCCTAGACCTCCTCGGGTTTTTTATGTAATTTTAAATTAAGTAGTTAGGGTTTTAGTGTGGGATTTTAAATTGGTTTTAGTACAGCCTAGTTATTTAATTCTGTTTTAAATATTTATTATTGTTACGTTTTTAAATTTGGCTGTAAACCGCCCCGAGTCCTACGGGAGAGGGGCGGTATAAAAGTCTTAAAAATAAATAAAATAAAAAAATAAATAAAAATATGCAGCTGCACTTACCTCCCCCCTCAAAGCTGCTGCTGCTGCTATGCTTGGTCTCCTTAGCCAAGTTGTTCATGATGGCCACCAGGGCAAAGTCAGAGGGAGACCGAATGCATTTCAACATAAATGGCCACCACAAAATTGTTCATTGGTTACCGACTGGCCTGGGCCAGGGCCAAGGCAGCGGGGGCTTTTACCTCACTGTTTCCAGGATGGCTTCGCGGGCCACATGAAACCACTTTGCGGGCCGCCTCCGCCCCCCAGCCCTTGTGTTTAACATGTCTGGTCTAGAAAGGAAAAGGCTCCTTGTAACTTGTGTTGTATGCGTGTGACAAGCACCTGCAACATAACACCCCGGAATTAACAATTGTCGATAAGAAAGACAAAAAAGTCTGGATAGTGGACGTGGCAGTGCCTGGAGACAGCAGAATAGATGAGAAAGAACTGGAGAAGATCACAAAATACAAAAACCTACAAACAGAAATAGAAAGACTGTGCAAAGGCAAGCAAGGGTGGTACCGATAGTAATAGGCGTCTTGGGTGCAATCCCAAAACACCTGGAGCACCACTGGAACACCATCATCGGCATTGACAAATTCGCCATCAGTCAATTGCAAAAGGCGTTTAAGGGGTGACTTGATCGAAGTGTATAAAATCATGCATGGGATAGAAAAGGTGGATAGAGAAAAATTCTTTTCTCTATCACACAATACCAGGACAAGGGGGCACTCCCTAAAGCTCATAGGTAAGAAAGTGAGGACAAATAAAGGGAAATATTTCTTCACCCAGAGGGTCGTTGGTTTATGGAATTCACTTCCAGAAGAGGTCGTGACAGCTGTCAGCCTTGACAGCTTCAAGGCAGGGTTAGACAGATTCATGGATGCCAAGTGTATCGGTGGTTATTAAAACGGATGTCCATGTGCCGCCTCTATGTTGGTTGAGGCAGGCAGGACTCCCTTGAGTACCATTTGTTGGGGGTCAAGGGAAAGGGAGGGTTTTGCCTTCTCTTTCTGCTCAAGATCCCCATGTACAATTGGTGGGCCACTGTGTGACACAGAATGCTGGACTTGATGGGCTTTGGCCTGATTCAGCAGGGCTCTTCTTATGTTCTTATGTTCTTATGTTCTTACTAGGAACTGCTTCCATCCGCGGCAGGGGCTGGTTCCTCGCTGTTTCCGGACGGCCTTGTGGAGCTAAGACTGAATGCGTTTCAGCATAGATGGCCACCACAAAATTGTTCATTGGCTCCCGGCCGGCCTGGGCCAGGGCCAAGGCAGCGGGGGCCGTTCCCTCACTGTTTCCAGGATGGCTTTGCAGGCCACATGAAACCACTTCGCGGGCCGCATCCGGGCCCCGGGCCTTGTGTTTGACATGTCTGCCATAGACATATGCAACTGACTCATATTTACGATGACTGCAGTGTCCCGGGGTCCCTTCTATTATTAATACACATTTTATTGGTTTTTTTAAATTTTTTATATCAAAATACTCAGGAAAACACCGTGGTGAAAGGGTAATCAATCATAGCAAAACAAGTCATATATGTATAGCTAAAATTAATACCTTAAAAAATTCCCCCCTCTATTTCCCTCACATAATATAACAAATTTAGTTTAATCTCTTTCTTCTTAGAATTCAATCAATCCACAAAATCATCCCTATTACACCTCTATAAATCACTCCTGCTTTTAAGCTCCACTAATTAATTAACATATATCCCAATTCATCTTAAACAAACATATTAATAAGACTTTGGGTATCCCTTCTACAACACATAATATTCCAAGAATAATATTCTAATATTTTCATATATATTCCATCTCTTAATTTAAGTCAAGAGTTTTCAGAATAGGGCGGCATAGAAATCTAAATAAATAAATAAATAAATAAATAAATAAATAAATAAATAAATAAATAAATAAATAAATAAATAAATAAATAATACATCGTTAATTAATTAATACCCTTTCTTCTCTTATCATAGATCCCGGAGTCCCTTCTGATGAGCAAAGTCAATGTGTCAATTTGCCTGCCTCACACCTGGCCTCCTATATGTTCCATTGCCTCCTTATTTTAAACCCAAGTGCATATAATAATAATAATAATAATAACAACAACAACAATAATAATAATAATAAACCCATATCAATCAGCTGTCATCTGAGTTAATTCGCCTGATGCAACTTTCATCTTCTGCCAGACGACAAAAAATCAAAGCTCTGAATTTTATAATTGTGCTAAGTTCTTTTCCCAGCGCCTTATGATTGCTTTATTGTTCTTTTATTATGCCACAGCAACGTTCCTCTTCTATCTCCATTTCCGATTCTCCCAGCAATTTTCTGCCCCACTTTCTCATTATTTAATTTGAACTTAATCCACCTTGGCTTTGTGTTCGTGAGCATCAGGGGAAACGAAAGGATTTTACTAAGCTGCCTGTTCTCTTTTGTGGAAGGGTGTGTGAGGAGGGCCCATTGTGGCCGAGTGGACTAAGGTAACATAGGTAATGTAGTACCTGGCTGATCTTGATTGACCTTGAAAGAGCTCAGCAGGTTCAAACTTGGCTAGTTGTGTGTGGCTAGACCACAACTGAGCTCAAAATTTCTGTTGCTAAGTGAGACGGTTGTTAAGTGATTTTTTTGCCCCATTTTATATGCTTTCTTGCCACATTTGTTTCATGCCATATACCAGTCCACTTTTTAATTCCTTTCAGATAAATAATGCTGTCTCAACCTTTTTCAGGTTGAGACCCCACTTGCGCCGCCCATGTGCGGCGCGACCCCAACCCGCGCCGCGCACGCGCGTGCGACGGGCCAATCCGTGCATGCATGCGCGATGGGCTGATCCGCGTATGCGCGATGAGCCGAACCGTGCATGCGTGCACGACGGGTCGATCTGCGCATGCACGGCGCGCGCGCGACGGCCCGATCTGCGCATGCGCAGTGCGATGGGCCGATCTGCGCATACGCGGCGCGCCCGAGACAGGCCAAACCGCGCATGCACGGCGCGGCAGCCCGATCCGCGCATGCGCGGCGCGACGGGCCAATCCACGCATGCTTGTCAGAAGGTCGCAAAAGGAGATCACATGACCCTGGGATACTACAACCGTCATAAATATGAGTCAGTTACCAAGCGTCTGAATTTGGGTCACCTGGCTATGGGGATGCTGCCACGGTCGTAAGTGTGAAAAATGATCATCAGTGCCATTGAACGGTCATTAAACAAACGGCTGTAAACCAAGGACTACCCATACTTGGATGGAAATAAGAGAAATAAGAACTGTAGGAAGATGCTCAAATAACAACCAAAATGGAAGCTGTGGCATTAACACCAAACAATGGAGCACATTGTCATGTTGTGTCGGGGAATTGCACAGCCGGTGTCCCAATGAAGTCAAAGATGTTGACACGAACATGTAGTTTTATATAAATAAATATATTTTTTACAACTATATTTGCAGCAAACTAGATAGTCAGGCAAACAGGGGCATCATGAGGTAAACCGCCAAGCACACAGGACACCCCGAAGAAAAAGGCGGGAAAAAAGGGAAACGCCTCCTCCACACCCACAGCAACCAATCACGGCACCGATCACCTCACGCAGGAGCCAGCACTCTCCAATCAGTCACAACTGTGTGATCCTAGAGATGGGAAGGCCTGGGAAAAAAACTGGAAAAATTGGGAAAGAAACCAGTTTCCCCCCCCCTTCCCCCCTTTTCCCCCTTTTCCCCTTTTTTTTCAAAGCCATTTGGGGGGGGGAGGGAATTTTTTCTCCATTTTTTTCAGTTTTTTTTCCAGGCTTTCCTTCAGATTCACTGCACCACCCCAGCTACTAAATTTTGTAATTTTGTGGAAAGGTTTAAAGATTGCTAATCCATATGCTAGCCTGGAAATCAACAACCCTAGCTTTGCACACACACACACACACACACACAAATGCACACCACAGGGATCTTTAATTGACCTGGTTAAGTGGCTTATGCAAAGAGATTAAATAGCGCTCAATTCTTTCCCTTTGCTAAAATGCTTCCAATTTAATTTGTTGCGTTTTGTCTTAAAAACGTATCTTTGCGCGAGGTTGGGGGGGGATCAAACCCCCCTAGGGTTGATTTTGTTTTAAGGGGGCTTCTGGAAATGTCATCCAAATGTGTTAGTTTTTGTTTTTCACTGCTTTAATTCTTTTTATTGTTTTAAAATGCTTTTTTGAAAAAATTGTAATGGGAATATATGTTTTGAATGGTGCATTGCCCAGAGTCCTTGCTGAAATGGGTGGCTATAGAAACCAAACAAAAAACAAACAAACAAACATACATACATACATACATACATACATACATACATACATACATACATACATACATACATACTGTATTTCCCCAAAAATAAGACTGGGTCTTATATTAATTTTTGCTCCAAAAGACAGATTAGAGCTTATTTTCTGGTTAGGTCTTATGTTTAGGGAAATATGGTAATTCAATACATCCAGTGGTGGGATTCAAATACCTAAACAACCGGTTCTCTGTGTGGATGCAGGCCTGGGCCTCTGAGGCCTAAAACAGACTTCCGGAAGTGGCATCCATGCACTTCCGGCAGGCTGTTCTAGGCCTGGGAGGCCTCCTCCAGGCCTCTGAGGCCTAGAACAGACTTCCGGAAGTGGCATCCACACACTTCTGGTGGGCTATTCTAGGCCTGAGAGGCCTCCTCCAGGCCTCTGGTTCAACAAAATTTAGCTAGCAGTTCTGCCGAACTGGTGCGAACTGGCTAAATCCCACCACTGAATACATCCATTATGTGTTGCAATGGACGTAATAAATGCGTCCATCTGGCTGACAATCTTAACGGGGGCTTATTTTTGGGATAGGACTTATATTGAACGCATCCTGAAAAATCATGCTAGGGCTTATTTTCCGGTTAGGGGAAACATGGTACATACGAATGTACATACCGTAGCTACATACCGAGGCAAAGGAAAGATGGAAACCTCCCCCCTCTGTGGCATTACCTAATTTCCCTGGTCTCTCTTTGCATGAGTCACACATTTACAAATCTAATGTCATGCATTGCTGTCTCCAGCGGTAACCCAAGACTGATAGTCTGGGGCTTAATTGCCCTTTGCAATTAAGATGTCTTCCCTTATGGCCTGGTGCACACTGCTGACTTGGGATGGGATTTCTTTGTGAGACAATTGTACAACTGCATTTGCCTGGCAGGGAGCAATAGCTCAACAGTGGGAGCTGTGTAAGGTCCTCCCTCGATGCAGAAACAGAAGAATATCAACCCACACAGTTGGCGTCTTTCTTAATCTGTACTAAGGTGGTCCTCAATTTATGACCATAAATGGAGTCTGTCTGCCCATTACAGTCATAAGTCAAGGACTGCTCATAGTATAGGTTCTCCTGCTTGAGCAGGGGGCTGGACTAGAAGACCTCCGAAGGTCCCTTCCAGCTCTATTCTATTCACAGTCTTTGCCTATGCGCTTAAAAGACTTTCTATGTCCATCCATCAAAATCCATCTTATCGATTTGGATCCAGTGTTCCGGAAAGTTTTACTACAGCTACATTTTCTGGAAAAAACGGCACCTTGATCGCTTGGATCGTTTGGATGAGGCAGGGTCCTTGGGCACTTGATTGTTCCTTCTCTCCTTACAGTTTGACACCTAAGGTGAGAAGTATCAAACCAGCCTTTAATCAACTGAGTTAATGCAGCCATTGAAAGGCACACAAAAAAAAATTCCTCTATTACAGTGTCTGGAGAGAGCTCAGGGACACACACACCCTTCTCTAAGCCTCTCTTCCTGGACTGTCCTTGACGGTTTTAATTCAGAATCATAGAATAACAACAGAATAACAGAATGAGTTGGAAGGGACCTTGGAGGTCATCTAGTCCAACCCCCTGCTCAAGCAGGAGAACCTATATCATTCCAGGCAAATGGATGCCCAATCTCCTCTTAGAAACCTCCAGTGTTGGAGCACCCACAACTTCTGGAGGCAGGTTGTTCCACTGATGGTTCTAACTGTCAGGAAATTTCTCCTTGGTTCTAGGTTGCTTCTCTCCTTGATTATTGTCTATCCGTTGCTTCTTGTCCTGTCTTCAATTGCTTTGGAGAATAGCTCGACTCCCTCTTCTTTGGGGCAGCCCCTGAGATATTGGAAGGCTGCTATCATGTCCCCCCTGGTCCTTCTCTTCATTAAACTAGACATACCCAATTCCAGCAACCGTTCTTCATCTGTTTTCGCCTCCAGCCCCCTCATCATCTTGGTTGCTCTTTAAGTTGGCAATGAGAAATGAAAAACCTGGAGGTTTATCTGTGTCTTTAGGGACCCCTGAATCGTCCAAATGGATGTGGAGCCTCAACCATTCTCAGAAAGAATGCTAATGACAAGATGACTGCAAGGAATTATAAATCCTTCCCCGATTAGGTCTCAGAACTGAAGAAGCTTCTTGGATGAGAAGGAAAAACCAAGAAAGTCCAGTTGCCTTTTGAAAAGGGACAACCCTGATTTGGATGACTGAAATTCTCCATAGACAAGGCTCCCCCCTACACACACACACGCACATAACTTCAGTGTGCAAAGCCCCTGATACAGACCAGGCGACCATGATTTGACTTAACATGCAGGGACGAAACTGAGGATTATAGAGGTTTAAGACATAACAAAAGGTGAGACAAAAGCTGACATTTTGATTGACTTACAATTGTAGTTCTTGGAGAGAGATTATTCTGCCAAGGGCAGAAGGTGGACAGTCTATTATAGGAGACATCAATCTTTCAGGACAAAAGGTGATCGGAGAGCTGACAAGGATCCTATCGTAGCTTCAGGGTGAGCCGAAGGGAACCGTCCCTCGGGAGCAAGATTTTTGGGGCCAAACCACTCTGGCTGAATTGTTTCCTCCGACTCAGAAAATCGGGACGCTTGCAACAAAAGGGTCACCCTTGCCATTAATAATGCCAATTCTGGGAGGCTGATGGATTGATTGACTTGACTTTTATATCAGGACAGTCACAGTCACAGTAGATAGGCAGGTCTTGCTTTATGAATTAACTCACTCTACGCCTCAGCACAATCGATTAAGCCAGGGAGAAAAGAAAAAAAAAAGAGAGGGTGGGGGGTAAACCAGCCAAAAGAAATCATTGTTACCCAGCAACAGTGTCTGGCAAGGCTCATCAAGAGAGGACCGAAAAAACACACAAAGAGAGCGACTGGGTGTCAAGCAGAAAGCAAAAGCCTCTGAATCGTATCACAAAATCCTAAATTCAGCCAGGACTCCAATCCTGCAGCCAGGTTCAATTCCGGAACACAGTTGCTCTTTTTGTACCCGATGCTGTGGCCTGGTAGTCCTCGACTTACGTCCAAAACCGAGCTGACATTTTCCGTGGCTCAGCAAGACCACTGCTCAGTGAGCTTTACCCATCGATTTTGCGGGTCAGGAGGTCGCCAAAGAGCAGTGGATCTCAACCTTTTTCAGGTTGAGACCCCACTTGCGCCGCCCATGCGCGGTGTGACCCCGACGCGCGTGCGCTGGGCCGGTCCGCGCATGCGCGCGTGATGGGCCGATCCGTGCATGCGCGGCGCGCGTGTGATGGACCGATCCGCGCATGCCCGTGCGACGGCCCGAACCACGCATGCGCGGCGCGCGTGCGATGGACCGATCCGCGCATGCGCGGCGCGTGACAAAAAAACAAACAAAATGACAGACCACGACGGGCCAAACCGTGCATGTGCGGCGCGCGCACAATAGCCCGAACCGCGCGCACGCTAAATGGTGGACCGCGGTGTCTGGCGACCCCCGCGAAACGGTTGTTCGACCCCAAATGGGGTCGCGACCCATAGGTTGAGAACCGCTGCCAAAGAGGATCACGTGACCCTCGTACACTGCAGGTGTTCAAAATGTGCGCCTGAGTTTCGACTACATGAACGTGAGGATGCTGCGGTGGTTGTTAAGCGTGAAAAACAGCCGTAGGTCACTTTTTTCAGCGCAGTTGTAGCTTTAAATGGTCGCTGAATGAGCTGTTGTAAGTTCTAAGGGTCCTTTAGGGCTGAGTGGACTTAGGTAACGTAGGTAAAGCAGTCCCTGGCTGATCTTGATTGGTCTTGAAAGAGCTCAGCAGGGTCAAACATGGCTAGTACAGTTTGACGTATGACCACAAGGGAGCCCAACATTTCTGTTGCCAAATGAGCCAGTGGTTAAGTGAATTTTGCTCCATTTTATGTCCTTTCTCGCCCCAGTTAAGTGAATCACTGCCATTGTTAAGTTAGGAACATGGTTGCTAAGTGAATCTGGCTTTGCTTCTCAGACAGTCGCAAAATGGGATCACATGATCCCAGGACACTGCAACCGTCGTGTGGGAAGTCAGCCCCCCTAGAGAATGAAATATTAAAAGGGCAGAAAATTATATTTCCTCAAAGGATCTGAAAGAGGCAGAAAAGCATGCCCAGTTTTTTCTTAATAGCCCCAAGTCTCCCTCCCCCAAGCAGAAACCAGCTCTGTAGAAATGCAGATGATAATCTTGTCAGAAAGACTGGAATCAGGAAACTGAGATTAGGAAGAAAGATCCCTAGAATCAACACCAAAAAATTAAGAGTCATCAGCCCCAGCCCCAGGGAAGCAGGATATGACCCTTGGGACATAATAGGGTTAACCCACCACCATCAGAATACCAGAAAGGCACACTCAGACTCAGGTCAAAGTTCATGCCACAGGAACAACTCCCAACAAAAGGCTCCAGAGGGTACAAAAACCCACTCCCTACATGTGCTCTCTCTCTCTTTTCTGCCAGAGCCATCTTTCTGTCTGGCTCTCCTCTTCAATAAACTGCAACCTTCTTTCTAAAGCAGTCGCCATGTTGTTTATTTCCCGGCTTGGACTGGACCATGATGAAGACAGTCGTAAATAGGAGCCAGTTGCCCAGTGCCTGAATTTTGATCACGTGACCACGGGAATGCTACAAGTCACTATAAATGAATGGTTATAAGTCGAGGACTCTCTGTATGTACGTATCTTCTTGTTTTGGGGCTTCTTTGTCCAACTCCTGTTACTCTCTTTCTGTGTTTTGCATAATTGTAGAGAGCCTCTAATGAGCATCGTTTAAATGACCTTGGAGGCACTATGCCTAACGGTGACATAAACATGTTCCAGAAATCTGCTTTAAAAGCCTGGGGTGAGTGGGTGGGTGGGTGAGTAGGGAAGAAATTCTGAGTGGGTCTCCTGGGTATAAAAGGGACGGGGGTGGGGGAGAGAGAAATGCTATCAGGCTTTCAAGATTGTGCTCCTGCAGCCTGTAGGGAGGAGTTTCAGTAAGGCTTATTATGGCGTTAAATCCCTGCTCTGGCTTAAGTCACAGGGCTGGCCGTCTACTGCTCCTTAGTGGCATCATCAGAGGTAACCTTGGCATTTTGAAGACTGGTGGACTTCAACTCCCAGAATTCCCCAGACAGCAAGGTTCAATTCCCCAACCGCCCAGTCCCCTGATCATTCCTTCCCACTTTGCTTTATTTTGTGGGAAGTCAGCCCCCCCCAGAGAAGGAAATGTTAAAAGGGCAGAAAAATATGTTTTCTCAAAGGATCTTAAAGAGACAGAAAAGCATGCCCAGTTTTTCTTAAATCTCCCTCCCCCAAGCAGAAACCAGCTCTGTAGAAATGCAGATGTAACCCATTCAGGAAGGTTGAAGCTAGAAGCTTAGGAAGACAAAGACACCTAAAATCTACATACCCCAACCAAACTTTAAGACAGGACATAATAGGATTAACCCACAGATGCCAAAGGGACACAGGTCAAAATACATGACACAGGAAATACAAAGCCTCAAACAGGAACAGGAAACAACCTCAAGAGCCCCAGAGGGTATAAAAACCCACTCCCTACATGTGCTCGCTCTCTTTTTTTCTTCCAGAACCATCTTCCTGTCTGGCTCTCCTCTTCAATAAACGGCAACCTTCTTTTTAAAGCAGTCGACGTGTTGTTTATTCCCGGCTTGGACTGAACCATGATGAAGACTTTTCCTTCAACAATTTGTTGAACCAAACAGAACGAAGAAATTACAAACAAAAGAAAAACAAGAAAAAGGAGGAGGAGGAGGAACAGGGGGAG
>JARGCV010001131.1:0-2500 GCA_034064705.1 Bothrops alternatus | reverse complement strand
TGTTGGCTGAGGAATTCTGGGAGTTGAAGTCCACAAATCATAACAGGGCCAAGTTTGAAGACCCCTGGCTTATATGGTCTGTCCTGGCTGAGGAATTCTGGGAGTTGAAGTCCATAAGTCATCAAAGGGCCGAGTTTGAAGACCCCCCTGCTCTAAAAGAAGGCAGAGGACCAGCTGTCTGCAAGGAATACCAATCCTTCCATTCCCCCACCATCCAGTCAGAGCTGAAGAAGCTTCTGGGATGAGCAGCCAAATGTCTTCAAAGAAAAACAAGGCAGTCCAGTTGCCTCTTGTAAAAAAAAAAAAAAGCACCTTTGGGGACTTCAAACCCAAGCTTATTCAAATTGGGGGGGTCTCCCTTTGCACCCCCCTCCCCCCTCCAGCCTCCTGGAGACCACGAAAGGCACATTGGCTGGGATGTGTGTGGGGGGGTGTGTGTCCCACTTTTGGCACCCGCCCAGGGCGAGGAAAACCCGGAGACGCCTCTGCACAAAAGCAAGCCACGCAACGCCGACTCTGTGGTGTGTGTGTGTGTGTGTGTGTGTGTGTGTGTGTGTGTGTAACTGTCTCTCTCTCTCTGTGGGTGTGTGTAACTCTCTCTCTCTCTCTCTCTCTCTCTCTCTCTCTGTGTGTGTGTGTGTGTGTGTGTGTGTGTGTGTGTGTGTGTGTGTCCCAACGCCGAGCTGTCGTTTTTGGGCGCTTGCTTGCTCGTGTCTGTTTGGGGGAGGTGGGGTGGGGTCTGACTCGGTCTGTGTGTGTGTGTGTGTGTGTGTGTGCGCGTGCGTGCGTGCGTGCATGTGTGTCTCTGCTGTGCCTCTTCCTGAAAAGCAACACGTTGCAGCTCCTGACCTGTTTCACGGACCTCCAATTTCTTTATTTATTTATTTTATTATTTCAATCGCCCCTGCCTCTCCCCAATTTTGCAAGGGAGGTTGGAAAAAACGGGGGGTGTGGGGGGGGGACGTGGACTGAAACGGAAGAGGTTCCCGCTGCAAAAAAAAAAAACCAAAAACACCCCAAAACAAACAAAAACAAAAAAAACCCGACTTTTCTCTGCCTTTAGTTGCTAAGCAATTGGCACGCTCTCCCGAGACTGCCAGGCGGACCCCTTGGCAGGGCGCGTTCCGCTCTTTCATTTGCAATTTAAATTCCCCGACAGGCAGAATCAACCAAGCTGTTCACTTAAGAGGCGTTGGGGCGGCGGGGGGGGGGAGAGGTGGCTGGAGGGGGGGGCGAGAAGGCGAGGGAGGGTGAAGGGGAGGGGGAAGAATACAAAAAAAAAAAAAAAAAAGAGTTCCAGAGACCGAAAGGGAGAAGAGCCAAGCGCCCCGGGCGCCCCATCCGTTTTTTTTGGGGGGGTCCTTAATGGGGAGAAGGGGAAAGAGAAAGCGAGACTGGGAGGCAGCCAAAGGCCAAAGTCTCAGTCTTTCTCTGTCTGTGTGTGTGTATGAGAGAGAGAGAGAGAGAGAGAGAGAGACAGACAGACAGACAGACAGACACAGAGAAACAGAGACAGAGAAAGAAAGAGAGAAAAAGAGAATTAGAGAGAGAGAAAGAGAGAGAGAGAGAGACAAGAGAAAGAAAGAGAAAAAGAGTCAGAGAGAGACAGAGAGGCAGAGAAAGAAAGAGAAAAAATCAGTCAGAGACAGAAAGAAAAATTCAGAGAGAGAGAGACAGAGAAAGAAAGAAAGAAAGAAAGAGACACAGACAGACAGAAAGAGAGAAAAAATCAGAGAGAGAGAGAGAGACAGAGAGAAAGAAAGAAAAAAATCAGAGTCAGAGAGAGAAAGAGAAAGAGAAAGAAAAAGAGTCAGAGAAAGACAGAGAAGCAGAGAAAGAAAGAGAAAAAATCAGAGTCAGAGAGAGAGAGACAGAAAGAAAGAAAAAGTCAGAGAGAGAGAGACAGAGACAGAAAGAGAAAAAATCAGAGTCAGACACACACACACACACACACAGAGAGAGAGAGAGAGAGAGAGAGAGAGAGAGAGAGAGAGAGAGAGAGAGAAAGAGTCAGAGAGAGACAGAGAGGCAGAGAAAGAAAGAGAAAAAATCAGAGTCAGAGAGAGAGAGACAGAAAGAAAGAAAAAGTCAGAGAGAGAGAGAGAGACAGAGAGACAGAAAGAGACACAGACAGACAGACAGAAAGAGAAAAAATCAGAGTCAGAGAGAGACAGAGAGAAAGAGTCAGAGAGAGACAGAGAGAGAAAGAAAGAAAAAATCAGTCAGAGAGTCAGAGAGACAGAGAGAGAGAGAAAGAAAAAGAGACAGAGAGACAGAGAGAGAAAGAAAGAGAGAAACTGTAAAGATCGTAAGCGTGAAAAATGCTCATGGTCTTTTTTTCAGTGCTGTTGTAACTCTGAATGGTCAGTAAAGGAACGGTTGTAAGTCAAGGACTCCCTGTGTCTGGGCTCTCTGGGTGAAAACCAGAGTGCCACACCGTCCTTGTGTGTTCTCAGTCCTCTTCTTTGCACAATCGCCATCCGTTTTTGGTTTAAGCCCC
>JARGCV010001130.1:0-107491 GCA_034064705.1 Bothrops alternatus | reverse complement strand
TCTCTATCTGTCTCTCTCCATCCATCCATCGCTGTCTGTCCTATCTGTCTATCATCTGTCTCTCTATCCATCAATCCATCCCTGTCTGTCTACCGTATTTATTATCTATCATCTGTCTGTCTCTATTCCATCCATCCATCCATCCAGTCCGTCCGTCCGTCCGTCCGTCTGTCTGTCTATCTACCTACCTATCTATCTCTATGTATCCACCTATCTATATCTATCATGTCTCTCTCTCTCTCTCTCTCTCTCTCTCTCGTCTGTTATCTCTTTCTCTCTCTCTCCTTCTCTCTCTCTCTTCCATCCTATCATCTCTCTTTATCTATCCTCTCTGTCGTCTCTCGTCTCTCGTCTTCTCCTTCTCCTCCTCTCTGTCCTACTCCTCCTCCTCAGTCCTCTCTCTTCTCTCCTCTCTCTCTTCTCTCTCCTCTCTCTGTCTATCATCTGTCTCTCTCTTTGTTCCATCCATGCCGATGCCATGCCCTATCTATGGTGATCGTGTTCATCTGTCTCTCATCTCTATCGTCAATCCATCCATCATCCATCCATCCATCCATCCATCATCCATCCATCCCTGTTTATCTATCTACCCATCTATCTCTATTTATCCACCTTATATCTATCATCTGTCATCTATCATGTCTCCCTCCCTCTCTCTCTCTCTCATGCTCTCCCTCCCTCCCATCCCTCTCTCATCTCACTCTCCCTCCCTCCCTCCTCTCGTTCTCTATCTTCCCTCCCTCACCTCCCTCCCTCTCTCTCTCTCTCTCTCTCATCTCTCTCTCTCATCTCTCCCTCTCCTCCCTCCCTCCTCTCTCCTCTCTCTCTCATCTCTCCCTCCCTCCCTCCCTCCCTCCCTCTCTCTCTCTCTCTCTCTCATCTCTCTCTCTCTCATCTCTCCCTCCCTCTCTCTCTCCCTCCTCCCTCCCTCTCTCTCCTCTCATCTCTCTCTCTCTCTCTCATCTCTCCCTCCCTCCCTCCCTCCCTCTCTCCCCTCTCTCTCTCTCTCTCTCATCTCTCTCTCCATCTCTCCCTCCCTCCCTCCCTCCCTCTCTCTCTCTCTCTCTCATCTCCCTCCCTCCCTCCTCCCTCCCTCCCTCTCTCTCTCTCTCTCTCTCATCTCTCTCTCTCTCTCTCATCTCTCCCTCCCTCCCTCTCTCCCCCCCCTCTCTCTCTCTCTCTCATCTCTCTCTCTCTCATCTCTCCCTCCCTCCCTCCTCTCCCTCTCTCTCTCTCTCTCTCATCTCTCTCTCTCATCTCTCCCTCCTCTCTCCCTCTCCCTCCCTCCCTCTCTCTCTCTCTCTCTCATCTCTCCTCCTCCTCCCTCCCTCCCTCCTCCCTCTCTCCTCTCTCTCTCTCTCATCTCTCCCTCCCTCCCTCCCTCCCTCCTCTCTCTCTCTCTCATCTCTCTCTCTCTCTCTCATCTCTCCCTCCCTCCCTCCCTCCCTCCCTCTCTCTCTCTCTCATCTCTCCCTCCCTCTGTTTCTCTCTCTCTCTCTCACATACACACTAATACTATCTCTCTCTCTCCATCCATCCATTCAACCTGTTCTCTAGTCATATAGGGAGTCCTCGACCTATGATCATAATTAAGCCCAAAATTTCTGTTGCTAAGCAAGACAGTTATTAAGCGAATTTTGCCCCATTATACAACCTTCCTGTTCAGTGAATCCCTGCAGTCTTAAGTTAGTAACCTGGTTGTCAAGTGATCCTGGCTTCCCCGTCGCAAAAGGGGATCCTGCAGTGGTCATGATGATTGAAAGCCACACTTTTTTCAGTGCCGTTGTCATTTTGAATGGTCAGTAAATGAACGGCTGTAAGTGGAGGAGTGCCTGCATGAGCTCTGCCGTTGCTGAAGGCATCTAAGGAGTTTGCTGAGGAAATATTTTCTGAGACAATTATCCAAGGCCAGGGCTGAGGGGAGAATTCGGCAGGGGAAATTCGATATACTGATTAAAATTATATTAAATTGGAAAACAAAACAAAAAAGACGTCTGAATACAGTTGTATTATTATTACTGCTGGTTATGCTTTTTTTCCCTCAGGGGAGGAATGCATGAGATGGTTCAATAACTATAATTTAAGCAGTGATTCAAATAAATTCAAATGAAACTGAAAACAAAAGGAAACGCATTCTCTCTCTCTCTCTCTCTCTCTCTCTCCTCTCTCTCCCTCTCTCTCTTATATACCCATCCCTCTGTCTTTCTCTTTCTCTTTCTCGCTCTTTCTCTCTCATCTATTTATCCATCCATTTTTACCTCTTTCTCTGCTATCTCTCTTTCCACTCTCTCAAGCTATTTTCTCTCTCTTTATCTCTATTTCACTATATCTATCTGTCTGTCTGTCTGTCTATTCTATCTACCTACCTACCTACCTACCTATCTATCTTTCTTTATGTATGTATGTATGTATGTATGTATGTATGTATCTATCTATCTATCTACGGTATCTATCTATCTATCTACGGTATCTATCTATCTATCTATCTATCTATCTATCTATCTATCTATCTATCTATCTATCTATCTATCTATCTATCTATCTATCTATCTATCTATCTATCTATCTATCTATCTATCTATCTACCTACCTACCTACCTACCTACTACCTACCTACCTACCTACCTACCTACCTATCTATCTATCTATCTATCTATCTACTATCTATCTATCTATCTATCTATCATCTCTCTCTATATATATTTCATCTATCCATTTCTATTTCTCAATCTCTTTCTTTCCATCCTCTGTTTCATCTCTCTCTTTCTTTGTTTCATCCATCCATCCATCCATCACCTCTCTCTCTCTTCATCATCTCTCTTTCTCATCTATTATTATACATTTATCTCTCTATCTTTCTATTCTCTCACACATACCTATTCATCTATCTGTCTTTCTATAATTTATCTCTCTCTCTTTGCCTGTATAAAAAGTGATTTATGATCAGTTTTCACCTTAATGACTATCACAGCATCTACACAGTCACATGATCAAAATTCATACGCTTTGCAAGTGACTTGTATTTACGACGGTCGCAGCGCCCCTGGGGGGGGTCACGTGATCCCCTTTTGTGACCTTCTGACGAGGAAAGTCAATGGGGGAAGCCAGATTTGCTTAACAACCGTGTCGCTAACTTAACAACTGCATGGATTCACTTAATAACGGTGCCAAGAAAGTTCACAAAATGGGGCAAAAACTCAGTTAACCGCCGTCTCGCTTAGGCGGTGGAATTTTGGGCTCAGTTGTGGTCTTAAGTTGAGGACTACCTGTTCAGCTGTGGCATAAACCAAGTTCCGAATAGACCAGCATGCACGGGAAAACAATTTGAGGCTGGCATCTGGAAACCCTGTCAAATCCAACATTTAACGGATGAAGCAAGAAGTGGGTAATTAGATTTGAGGCGAATATAACCTGCGCCCCTTTTTCTTGGCACCGTCTTGGGGATGAAAAAGCTCCATAACATCTGGAAACCTCTTCCAGATGTTCTTCTAAGCATCTCCATGCTGGGTGGGAGCTGAGAAGCGTTTCTCTCCGTGCCAGACGGGGGTCCGTTTTGCCTGTCCACAGTGATGTCACTTGGCCCCGACTGGCAATTAGATGCCTCTCTCGGGTGGGGACAATTCTGGAAGAATCTGAATCTGGATCCCACATCTGGAGCCTCCCACTCAGGCAGCCCTGCCCAGAGGCGAGCGAGGAGAGTCCTGGTTGAAGCACAGACGTTTCATGACCCAACTAGGGAACGTCAGGAGGGAGGAGGAGAGACTGTGGGGTCCTTGGTGCTCTCCAAACTTGGTTTTTTCCTTGCAGATGTTTCATGACCCAACTAGGGAACATCATCAGGGCTGGAAGGAAGGAAGGAAGGAAGGAGGAGGAGGAGGAGGAGGGAGAATGTAGAGTCATGGTGCTCTTTGAGTTTGGTTGCTTTCTTGCAGACATTTCATAACCCAACTAGGGAACATCATCAGGGCTAGAAGGAAGGAAGGAAGGAAGGAAGGAAGGAAGGAAGGAAGGAAGGAAGGAAGGAAGGAAGGAGGAGGAGGAGGAGGAGGAGGAGGAGGAGGAGGGAGAATGTAGAGTCCATGGTGCTCTTTGAGTTTGGTTGCTTTCTTGCAGACGTTTCATAACCCAACTAGGGAACATCATCAGGGCTAGAAGGAAGGAAGGAAGGAAGGAAGGAAGGAGGAGGAGGAGGAGGAGGAGGAGGTAGAGTCCATGGTGCTCTTTGAGTTTGGTTGCTTTCTTGCAGACGTTTCATGACCTATATACGTAACATCATCAGGGCTAAAGAGACTGTATATAAACAGAGAAAAAACCCCATTCCCTTCTAACACTGATGATGTTCCCTAGTTGAGCAGGGGGTTGGACTATATGACCTCCAAGGTGCCCTCCACCCGTAGGATTCTATGTTCTAGTCCAGATGGTCTTTCTTTCTATCTTTCTCCCATTTTTAAGGCAAATAAGTGAAAGCAGCTACAGAATGGCCCAAGCAAAGCCGGAAAAGAAAAACAAAATGATTTGGGAAGAATTTCTACCAAAAAAAAAAAGAAAAAAAAAAGCCCCAAAGCAACAACTGTACGTTTTTGGTTAAAAGTTGCACAACTCACTTTGTGAGGCCTTTCTGGCTTTGTGCGTCCCCAGGAAATGGGCTGTTGCAAAACCACCACAATTTAATACCCAATAATTTAATGAGTGTCTCAATATCAGCAAATATTTTTTTTGGGGGGTTTTCTTTGAAAAAGAAAAAAACAACAACAACGGAGCGGATGACCAAAAATTTACCCACAATGATTCTCGTAAAGTTTTTAAAAAATATTGACGGATGGCCGGCTGCATAACTAATTTTTTTTTTTTTTTTTTGCAGGGAAGATAAACTCTTGTGATTTTTATTTCAGATCCTGCCTGAAAGACGGAGATCCGTTCCACAGCACAGGAAAATAAAACTTGAAAAATTTCAGTGGCTTTTCAGGAAGCGATGCGGAACTGGAAGAAACGTTTGCTTATTCAGATCCAGCAAACCCATTATCAACGGCAGGGCCCCTTTGGAATAAACACAGGTTGGTCCTCGATTTATGACCACAACTGAGCCCATCGTTTCGGTCCCTAAGCAAGACAGTTGTTAAGTGGGTCTTCCCTGATTTTATGACCGTTCTTGCCACAGTTCTTAAGTGAGTAACACGGAAATCACACTGGACACAGTCCGTAATGCTTTTACGTAATTAACTCGGTTGTGGGTGTGGCTATCGTTTTGGAGAGCAGTTAAAACCAAGGAACCACGCCGCTAGTCCTCATGCATGCACCTTTTCAGGGATCGCTTGTCTTGTTCAGTAGGTTTCCCCCCCACCCCCTTTTCCAGTTTAAAAAAATCACTTCACTGTCTGTTTTCCAACGACAAGATAGTTCTCAACTTACGACCACAACTGAGCCCAAAATTTCCATTGTTAAACAAAACACTTGTTCAGTGAGTTTCTCTCCACTTTATGACCTTTCTTGCCACAGTTGTTAAGTGAATCCCGGAGTCTTTTAAATTAGCCACTCGGTTGTTAAGTGAATCTGCCTTCCCCCTTTGAATTTGCTTGTCAGAAGGTTGCAAAAGGAGACGCTGCGACTGTTATAAACACGAATCAGTTCTGGATTTTGATCACGTGACCCATGGGGGAGGCTGCAACGGTCCTAAGTGTGAAAAATGGTCATAAGCCCCCCCTTTTTAAGTGCTGTTGTAAATTCAAACGGTCACTAAGCAAACTGCTGTAAGTCAAGGACCAGCTGTATTATGTAGGCAAAACATAATGGTGGCTTAAGCTCTGAGTTCAGGTTTCACGCGTAGCACATGCAAGACTCCTCCCAACAAATATAGGTATATTGACTTAGGACGATTCATTTAGTGACCACTCAGTGTTACAACGGCACTAAAAAAAGTAACTTATGACCATTTTTCACACTTACGACTGTCACAGGACGGTCACAGCGTCAAAATTCAGACGCTCAGCCACTGGCTCATATTTCCGACCTTGTAATAATGGGGAAGCCAGATTCACTTCACAACTGTGTTGCTCACTTAACAACCTCCAGTGATCCACCTAATGACGCTGGCAAAAAAGGTCATAAAATGGGGCGACACTTGACAACTGTCTCGCTTAGCGACACAAATTTTGGTCTCCATTGTAGTTGTAAGGCGGGGACTACCTGTATTATATCAAAGACACTCGGCTGTCGCTCGTAGATCACACACAAAGCTTGAAAAGCAAAAAAAAAAAAAAACCGAATTGCAAAATGTGGGGGACGCCAAGCGGCGTCTTTTTTGGGGGGGGTGTTTGTGTGCCCCTAAAGTACCAGCCACGCTGCCTTTTCCCAGGAAATTCCAGTTGCAAAGTCGTTTAAAAGATAATAATAAAATTCTGGATTTGCTTGTCCAAAGTGCAAGGCAGTATCTTTTGTTTAATACCCACAGTTATTTTAACTATTTTAGCTAAGTTTTTATGTTTTGTTTTTGTGATGGAAAAAGTTGTAAATGATTGTACTCAGTTGAGTTGTTTTAATTTGATTGTTTTTTTGTTATATTTATAATTATAAAATTAATAAAAAAGATATTGAAAAAAAAGAGATAATAATAAAGATCAGACGAGGGGAGTTCGTCTCGCCTGTCCGTCCGCGGTGGCGACGTTTGCACAAAAACCGGACAAAGTCAACTTGCAAATTCTTTAGCAACCAACCCCAGCCCAGCTCCTGAGTTTATTCATAACAGACCAAAATATTTGGGCATATTTTATACACGTCATGAAAAAAAAAAAGAAGCTTTGTGGAGAATAAAATTTCCTTCTAATGGACATCAGTTCCTGCTGACACAGGTGTTTATTCAGAAAGTCTTCAATTTACCACTACAACAGTTCTTGGTGGTAAGTCATCTGTGGAGTGAGTTTTGCCCCATTTTACAACCTTACCTGCCCCAGTTGTTAAGTGAATCACTGCAGTTGTTAAGTCAGTAACACAGTTATTAAATGAATCTGACTCCCCCATTGTCGGAAGGTCACAAACAAGGGATCACACGACCCCAGGGCACTGCAACCGTCGTAAATATGAACCAGTTCCCCGGTACATGTGGAGATACAGGTAGTCCGTGAGTTATAACCACAACTGAGCCCAACATTTCTGTCGCTAAGAGAGACATTTTTTTTAAAGTGAGTTGTGCCCCATTTCTGGCCACAGTTGTTAAGCAAATCACTGCACTTGTTAAATTAGTAACAGGGTTGTTAAGTGAATCTGGCTTCCCCATTGACTTTGTTTGTCAAAAGGTCGCAAACAAGGGATCACATGACGCCAGGGCACTGTGACCGTCGTAACTATGAGTCAGATGCCAAGCATCCGAATTTTGATCACGTGACCATGGGTGGGTGGGGAATGCTGCAATGTTTGAAAGTGCATTTTTCATAATTTTGCAAAAAAAAAAAAGTCTCCTTTTCACCGCTGTTGTAACGATGAACGGTCACTAAACGAATGGAAAGTCGAGAACTTTTGTTTTATTTTTTATAAAAATAAAATCGGCTGTCCAATGGGCATTTTTGCAGAAGAGGCCGTTCGCCAGTCCGAGCACCCCAAAAATGAACAACGGTGCTTGCTAAAGGCTTGAGAGAAAGAAAAAAACACACACACAGTTTTCATCTGTGTAGAAGACACATTTACACGGGAATGATCGGCGCTGTTTTATTGGCAGTGGGGCTGACGAGGTTATTCCGGATTGCTTTTTGTTATTGTTATTCCCGTTTTATTTTTTTATTTTTTTATTTTTTAGGAACAAACGCCGTCTCTTTCCAAACTTCTGGCTGCTTAAAGCCCGTTTTTTGTTTTTTTTTTTGCTGCCAAGCTCCTGTCTTCAAGCCATTTCAACCCAGCCAACTATTAAATTATCAATGATGTTCATTTGCAAAAGGACATCGCAGCGATGAAAGCCGGAGAAATATTACCCGGCTTGAATTTCACCCATTAAAAAAAAATAAAATGGCTTGCCGGATCTATGTTGAGCTACAGAAAATCTCTTTATTGATCATTTGACTGTAGGTTTTTTTGTTTTTTTTTTTAATAAAAATATATCTTATCAGCCAGTGTGTGTTTACAAAAATTAGATTCAACCTTTTTGAAAGTCTCCAGAGATCTGGTAAATGGCAAAAAGAGCCAACAACGCGTGACTCCATTTTCTTTCCTGCTGAAGCCAAATGGAAATAGGTAAGCCCAAGAATAGCTGGATAGATGAAATATTTCTTTTTATTTACTTATTATTCCATTTGAAGGAAGTCCTCAACTTACAACCACAACTGAAAGCAACATTTATTTTGCTAAGTGAGACATTCCCTAAGTGAGTTTTTTAAAGACCTCCCTTGCCACAGTTGTTAAGTGAATCACGGCGGATATTAAGTTAGTCAAAATGGTTGTTAAGGGAATCTGGCTTTCCCCATTGACTCTGCTGGTCGGAAGGTCGCAAAAGGGGATCGTGTGAAACCGGGACGCTGCAACTGTCATAAGTACAAGTCAGTTGCCAAGCCTCTCTAACCTGAACTCCTGGAGGTTTCTGAGAAGAGACTGGACAAACATTTGTTTTGAAATGGTATAGAGTTCCTGTCTGAGCAGGGGGTTGGACTAGATGACCTCCAAAGTCCCTTCCATCTCTATTTTTCCATGATTCTGTAAGGGCCTTCTGCTTGAGCAGATGGTTGGACTAGATGACCTCCATCATCATCATCATCATCATCATTAGTGTTGTTGTTGTTCTTCTGCATTGTTGTAACCTTGAACAGTCACTAAATGTACTGTTGTAAGTCAAGGACAATTCATTAGAACAGAACAGAATAGAATAGGAGAGAAAGGAGAATAGAATAGAATAGAATAGAATAGAATAGAATAGAATAGAATAGAATAGAATAGAA
Source organism: Bothrops alternatus (assembly GCA_034064705.1). Lineage (NCBI taxonomy): Eukaryota > Metazoa > Chordata > Lepidosauria > Squamata > Viperidae > Bothrops > Bothrops alternatus. The sequence goes on along the minus strand of JARGCV010001130.1, from coordinate 98,576 downwards.
TGGAATGGAATGGAATAGAATAGAATAGAATAGAATGGAATAGAATAGAACAGAACAGAACAGAATAGAATAGAATAGAATAGAATAGAATAGAATAGAACAGAAGAATAGAACAGAATAGAATAGAATAGAATAGAATAGAATAGAACAGAAGAACAGAACAGAATAGAATAGAATAGAATAGAATAGAATAGAATAGAACAGAAGAATAGAACAGAATAGAATAGAATAGAATAGAATAGAACAGAAGAACAGAACAGAATAGAATAGAATAGAATAGAATAGAATAGAATAGAATAGAATAGAATAGAACAGAAGAATAGAACAGAATAGAATAGAATAGAATAGAATAGAATAGAATAGAATAGAATAGAATAGAATGGAATAGAATAGAACAGAACAGAACAGAACAGAACAGAACAGAATAGAATAGAATAGAATAGAATAGAATAGAATAGAATAGAACAGAAGAATAGAACAGAATAGAATAGAATAGAATAGAATAGAATAGAATAGAATGGAATGGAATGGAATAGAATAGAATAGAATAGAATAGAATAGAATGGAATAGAACAGAACAGAATAGAATAGAATAGAATAGAATAGAACAGAAGAATAGAACAGAACAGAACAGAATAGAATAGAATAGAATAGAATGGAATAGAATAGAACAGAACAGAACAGAACAGAATAGAATAGAATAGAATAGAATAGAATAGAATAGAATAGAATAGAATGGAATAGAATGGAATAGAATAGAACAGAAGAATAGAACAGAATAGAATAGAATAGAATAGAATGGAATAGAATAGAATAGAATAGAATAGAATGGAATAGAATGGAATAGAATAGAACAGAAGAATAGAACAGAATAGAATAGAATAGAATAGAATAGAATAGAATAGAATAGAATAGAACAGAAGAACAGAACAGAATAGAATAGAATAGAATAGAATAGAATAGAATAGAACAGAAGAATAGAACAGAATAGAATAGAATAGAATAGAATAGAATAGAATAGAATAGAATAGAATAGAATAGAATAGAATAGAATGGAATGGAATGGAATGGAATAGAATAGAACAGAACAGAACAGAACAGAACAGAACAGAACAGAACAGAACAGAACAGAATAGAATAGAATAGAATAGAATAGAATAGAATAGAATAGAACAGAAGAATAGAACAGAATAGAATAGAATAGAATAGAATAGAATAGAATAGAATAGAATAGAATAGAATAGAATAGAATGGAATGGAATGGAATAGAATAGAATAGAATGGAATGGAATGGAATAGAATAGAACAGAACAGAACAGAATAGAATAGAATAGAATAGAATAGAATAGAATAGAACAGAAGAATAGAATAGAATAGAATAGAATAGAATAGAATAGAATAGAATAGAATAGAATAGAATAGAATAGAATAGAATAGAATAGAATGGAATGGAATGGAATGGAATGGAATGGAATAGAATAGAACAGAACAGAACAGAATAGAATAGAATAGAATAGAATAGAATAGAATAGAATAGAATAGAATGGAATAGAATGGAATAGAATAGAACAGAAGAATAGAACAGAACAGAACAGAACAGAATAGAATAGAATAGAATAGAATAGAATAGAATAGAATAGAATAGAATAGAATAGAATAGAATAGAATAGAATGGAATGGAATGGAATAGAATAGAACAGAACAGAATAGAATAGAATAGAATAGAATAGAATAGAATAGAATAGAATAGAATAGAACAGAAGAATAGAACAGAATAGAATAGAATAGAATAGAATAGAATAGAATAGAATAGAATAGAATAGAATAGAATAGAATGGAATGGAATGGAATGGAATAGAATAGAACAGAACAGAACAGAACAGAACAGAACAGAACAGAACAGAACAGAACAGAACAGAACAGAACAGAATAGAATAGAATAGAATAGAATAGAATAGAATAGAACAGAAGAATAGAACAGAATAGAATAGAATAGAATAGAATAGAATAGAATAGAATAGAATAGAATGGAATGGAATAGAATAGAATAGAATGGAATGGAATGGAATAGAATAGAACAGAACAGAACAGAATAGAATAGAATAGAATAGAATAGAATAGAACAGAAGAATAGAAGAGAATAGAATAGAATAGAATAGAATAGAATAGAATAGAATAGAATAGAATAGAATAGAATAGAATGGAATGGAATGGAATGGAATGGAATAGAATAGAACAGAACAGAATAGAATAGAATAGAATAGAATAGAATAGAATAGAATAGAATGGAATAGAATGGAATAGAATAGAACAGAAGAATAGAACAGAACAGAACAGAACAGAATAGAATAGAATAGAATAGAATAGAATAGAATAGAATAGAATAGAATAGAATAGAATGGAATGGAATGGAATAGAATAGAACAGAACAGAATAGAATAGAATAGAATAGAATAGAATAGAATAGAATAGAATAGAATAGAACAGAAGAATAGAACAGAATAGAATAGAATAGAATAGAATAGAATAGAATAGAATAGAATAGAATAGAATAGAATAGAATGGAATGGAATGGAATGGAATAGAATAGAATAGAATAGAATAGAATAGAACAGAAGAATAGAACAGAATAGAATAGAATAGAACAGAATGGAATAGAATAGAATAGAATAGAATAGAATAGAATAGAATAGAATAGAACAGAAGAATAGAACAGAATAGAATAGAATAGAATAGAATAGAATAGAATAGAATAGAATAGAATAGAATAGAATAGAATGGAATGGAATGGAATGGAATAGAATAGAATAGAATGGAATGGAATGGAATAGAATAGAACAGAACAGAACAGAATAGAATAGAATAGAATAGAATAGAACAGAAGAATAGAAGAGAATAGAATAGAATAGAATAGAATAGAATAGAATAGAATAGAATAGAATAGAATAGAATAGAATAGAATAGAATAGAATGGAATGGAATGGAATGGAATGGAATAGAATAGAACAGAACAGAATAGAATAGAATAGAATAGAATAGAATAGAATAGAATAGAATAGAATGGAATAGAATGGAATAGAATAGAACAGAAGAATAGAACAGAACAGAACAGAACAGAATAGAATAGAATAGAATAGAATAGAATAGAATAGAATAGAATAGAATAGAATAGAATAGAATAGAATGGAATGGAATGGAATAGAATAGAACAGAACAGAACAGAATAGAATAGAATAGAATAGAATAGAATAGAATAGAACAGAAGAATAGAACAGAATAGAATAGAATAGAATAGAATAGAATAGAATAGAATAGAATAGAATAGAATAGAATAGAACAGAAGAATAGAACAGAATAGAATAGAATAGAATAGAATGGAATAGAACAGAACAGAATAGAATAGAATAGAATAGAATAGAATAGAATAGAATAGAATAGAAACAGAAGAATAGAATAGAATAGAATAGAATAGAATAGAATAGAATAGAATAGAATAGAATAGAATAGAAACAGAAGAATAGAATAGAATAGAATAGAATAGAATAGAATAGAATGGAATAGAACAGAATAGAATAGAATAGAATAGAATAGAATAGAATAGAATAGAATAGAATAGAAACAGAAGAATAGAATAGAATAGAATAGAATAGAATAGAATAGAATAGAATAGAAACAGAAGAATAGAATAGAATAGAATAGAATAGAATAGAATAGAATAGAATAGAATAGAATAGAATAGAATAGAATAGAAACAGAAGAATAGAATAGAATAGAATAGAATAGAATAGAATAGAATAGAAACAGAAGAATAGAATAGAATAGAATAGAATAGAATAGAATAGAATAGAATAGAAACAGAAGAATAGAATAGAATAGAATAGAATAGAATAGAATAGAATAGAATAGAATAGAATAGAAACAGAAGAATAGAATAGAATAGAATAGAATAGAATAGAATGGAATAGAACAGAATAGAATAGAATAGAATAGAATAGAATAGAATAGAATAGAATAGAATAGAATAGAAACAGAAGAATAGAATAGAATAGAATAGAATAGAATAGAATAGAATAGAATAGAAACAGAAGAATAGAATAGAATAGAATAGAATAGAATAGAATAGAATAGAATAGAATAGAATAGAATAGAAACAGAAGAATAGAATAGAATAGAATAGAATAGAATAGAATAGAATAGAAACAGAAGAATAGAATAGAATAGAATAGAATAGAATAGAATAGAATAGAATAGAATAGAATAGAAACAGAAGAATAGAATAGAATAGAATAGAATAGAATAGAATAGAATAGAATAGAATAGAATAGAAACAGAAGAATAGAATAGAATAGAATAGAATAGAATAGAATAGAATAGAATAGAATAGAATAGAAAATATGGAATGGAATATAGAACAGAATAGAAAAGGAATAGAATAGAATGAAGTAGAATGTAGAATGAAATAGAATATAGAATAAATAGAATAGAATAGAATAGAATAGAATAGAATAGAATAGAATAGAATAGAATAGAATAGAATAGAATAGAATAGAATAGAATAGAGCTGGAAGGGACCTTGGAGGTCTTCTAGTCCAGCCCCCTGCTCAAGCAGGAGAACCTATACCGTCTCAGTCAGGTAAATGTCCAGCCTCTTCTTAAAAACCTCCAGTGATGAAGCACCCATGATTTCTGGAGGCAACTTCTGTTCCACTGGTGAATTGTCCTCACTGTTAGGAAGTTTCTCCTTAATTCCAGGTTGCTTCTCTCCTTGGTCAGTTTCCAACCATTGTTTCTTGTCCTGCCTTCTGGTGCTTTGGAGAATAGCTTGACCCCCTCTTCTTTGTGGCAGCCCCCCAGATACTGGAAGGCTGCTATCATGTCTCCCCTATTTCTTCTTTCCTTTAGACTAGCCAAACCCAAGTCTTGCAGCCGTTCTTACTATGTTTTGGTCTCCAGGCCTTGGAGGATCGTCGTAGCAGCTTACCTCCGAACCTCAAGAGTGAGCTTAGTTGACGGAGGAGAAGAGAAAGAGTGATTGAGGACTAGAACCACCAGCTTCTCCAGCTCTGTGGCCACCTTGGCCCCTTCCCAGCCTGCTCCCCCTCCAAAAGACCCCTCCCTTTGGCACAAGAAGCAATGCCCTGCCAGGACTGGCTGGCACTGAGCTTCTTACGGGCACGGTGGACGTGCCATTTGGGAGCCCAACAAGGCAGGTTTATCCCGGAGAGGCCAAGGGCTGTTTGCATATATACACTTTATTACGGTCATAGACCAGCAATAGCCATAACTTTTTACACTATATTAAATAATAATAATAATAATAAAAAATAGTACAAACATTAATAGTAAATAATAACATCCCTGTTAAGAAAATACATGTTCTCAAAATGTTAGGGCCACTCCCTAATTTACGTGAATGGATAGCCGATTAATATCTGAGTAAATATAATGTTCCAAACATAATTAGAGATATCTCCCAAAAATTGGCACAGGTTGATGACTATAAATCTGTAACCAATTTTTTTCTTGTGGATATGGCCGCAACACAGTATTTTGCCACTGCATGCGTGACAGAAAGCTTTGAGTCTTGGAGGAGAAAGCCTATGGTCTGCCCTCCCTGGCCATCTCTCTAATAAAGGGAGAATATACGCTGTCCTATAAACTCGGTATGACTCACAGTACAATAAAACATGTGAGATATCTTCGACTTCTCCTTTATCACGTATACATACCCGTTCTGCTCTTCGTGTTCTCTTATACCTGCCCTGTAGGAGTGCTGAGAGGAGAATGTTAAATCTGGCTCTGAAAAAAGCTATTCTTTGTTTTGGGAAGGTCAGATCATTCATATATCTTGCCGCTTCCCACACACCCTCTTTGATTGTATCCCTACTGTGGCAAGGCAACCTATTTAGTTCTTCTTGGAACTCCATGCCCTTTATTCTACTGGATATTACTTGCTTTGCTTGGTCGAAGCCTAGGGACATTAAGAACATTGAAGAGAGCCCATAAGAGCCCAGTTTATGATCTATCGCCTGCTTCCCGGGGGAAGGCAAGGGCTGTTTGCAAAAACTGACCAAGGCTGCCAGTGCACAGCGGCATGCCCCGTACCTTTTGGCCCAAAAGATGCCCAATGCTTGGCGGAAGCCCAAAGGATGGCACCCCCCGTGTCTTAAGACGCTGTGGCCATTTTCAGTAGAAAAAAAAACCACCTCACTTCTCCCAGGGAGAGACAATAATGACAGATAAATAATAAAAAAAAACAATTCTTTTTTTTAAAAATAGTGTTTGAATCTTCTTTTCTTCACATTGATTTCCTTTACTTCAAATAGTGGCTGACTACATTTTCCTCTGTCATTAAACCTCCCTGGTGGGGGTCGGGGGGTGGGAGGAAAAAAAATAGATCCAGGAAAGCATATTTCACAAACAGAATAAAAGCCCTAAGCCACTGTGTTCCTTTTTTCTTTCTTTCTTTCTTTTTTTTGAAATCAATATTTCGTATTTCTCTTTTGCTTATATAAAACAGAGATCTGTTTTCGCAAAAAAAAAGAAAAAAGAAAAAAAACAGGTCATATCCACAAGTGGACGAAGAAGGACGGAAGCTGCACAATGTATGCCCAGTGTAATATTAATAAAAGATAAACCAGATCAGCCCAGGAAAAATGACTCATTTCTATGGTTTAAAAAAGGTATAAATTCTGTAGCTTAATAAGAAGGTATCTGCTATGTTATTACAATTATCGATGGAGCAGGTGGGGCAGGGGGAGAGGAAGGAAGGAAAGAAGGGATGAGGAAAGGAGGGAAGAAGGAAGGGAGAAAGAAAGAAAAAAGAAAAGGTGGGAGGGAGGGAGAAAAAGAAAAGGAGAGGGGGGAGGAAAGAAAAGGAAAGAAAGAAAGAAAGAAAGAAAGAAAGAAAGAAAGAGAAAAAGGAAGGGGAAAGAAAGAAAGGAAGGAAGGAGAAAGAAAGAGAAAGGAAGGAAGGGGAAGAAAGGAAGGAAAGAAAGAAGGAAGGAAGGAAAGAAGGAAGGAGGAAGGGAAGGAAGGAAGGGGAAAGAAAGAGAAAGGAAGGAAGGAAGGAAGGGGAAAGAAAGAGAAAGGAAGGAAGGGGGAAGAAAGGAAGGAAAGAAAGAAGGAAAGAGGGAGGAAGGGAGGAAGAAAAAGAAAAGGATAGGGAGGGAGGGAGGAGAGAAAAGGAAAGAAAGAAAGAAAGAAAGAAAGAGAAAAAGGAAGGAAGGAAGGGGAAAGAAAGAGAAAGGAAGGAAGGGGGAAGAAAGGAAGGAAAGAAAGAAGGGAGGAAGGGAGGAAGAAAAAGAAAAGGAGAGGGAGGGAGGGAGGAGAGAAAAGGAAAGAAAGAAAGAAAGAAAGAAAGAAAGAGAAAAAGGAAGGAAGGAACAGGAAGGAAGAAGGGAAGGAAGGAAGGGGAAAGAAAGAGAAAGGAAGGAAGGGGGAAGAAAGGAAGGAGGGAGGAAGGGAGGAAGAAAAAGAAAAGGAGAGGGAGGGAGGGAGGGAGGGAGGAGAGAAAAGGAAAGAAAGAAAGAGAAAAAGGAAGGAAGGAACAGGAAGGAAGAAAAGAAGGAAGGAAGGAAGGAAGGAGGAAGGGAAGGAAGGAAGGGGAAAGAAAGAAAGGAAGGAAGGGGAAAGAAAGGAAGGAAAGAAAGAAGGAAGGAGGGAGGAAGGGAGGGGGGAAGAAAAAGAAAAGGAGAGGGAGGGAGGGAGGAGAGAAAAGGAAAGAAAGAAAGAAAGAAAGAGAAAAAGGAAGGAAGGAACAGGAAGGAAGAAAAGAAGGAAGGAAGGAGGAAGGGAAGGAAGGAAGGGGAAAGAAAAAGGAAGGAAGGAAGGAAGGAAAGGAGAAAGAAGGAGAAAGGAAGGGGAAAGAAAGGAAGGAAAGAAAGAAGGAAGGAGGGAGAAAGGGAGGAAGAAAAAGAAAAGGAAGGAAGAAAGAAACAGAAAGAAAAGGAAAGGAGGGAGGGAGGAAGGAAAGATGCAGAAAGAAAGAAAGAGAAAAAGAAGGAGAAAAAAGAAAAATAAACGGAACAAGTTTACCGTTTTCTTTGCAGAAAATATAAGTTCAGTTACAAAATGATCTCTTATTCTATATTCTATAAAGACAGAAAAAAGCTCTTTTCTATTATCCATTTTTTTCTAATCCTCAAACTCCCGAATCGCTAATAAATTTTGTTCCATCGCTATCAAAGGTTCCCTGCCAAGCATTAATGTAAGCATTGTTTTTTTCTTTAATAAAAAAAGTCAATTTAGCCATCTCCACATGTTCCATCATCTTCACCAGCCGTTCCTCCATTCTGGGTCGTGTCTGACCTTCCCGTTTTTAAGCAAATAACAAACTCATGACGTGTTTGCAGTTGTTTTCCAGGAGAAGTAGAATGCATTTCCCTGATTTATCCAGGGTGGGACATGTGGGGGAAGGAAGGAAGGAAGGAAGGAAGGGGAAAGAAAGAGAAAGGAAGGAAGGAAGGAGAAAGGAAGGAAGGAAGGAGAAAGAAAGAGAAAGGAAGGAAGGGGAAAGAAAGGAAGAAAGGAAGGTAGGAGGGAGGGTGGAAGGCAAGGAAGGAAGAGTGTGAGGGAGGGAGGAAAGAAGGAAGGAAGGAGAAAGAAAGAGGAAGGAAGGAAGGAAGGAGGAAGGAAGGGTGTGAGGGAAGGAGGGAGGGAGCCAAGGAAGAAATGAAGAAAGGAAGGAGAAAGAAAAAAGGAAGGCAGAAATGAAGGAAGAAAGAAATGAAGGAAGGAAGGAAGGAAGAAAAGAAAAAGGAAGGAAGGAAGGAAGGAAGGTGGGTAGGTAGGAGGCAAGGAAGTGAGAGAGGGAGGAAGGAAGGAAAGGAGGGAAGGAAGGAAGGAAGGAAGGAAGGAAGGAGCAATTGCAATTTGTTCCTTGAGGACTACTTCAAACCTCACAAAGGTGGCAGGATATAATTTCTAGATAGAAGAGAAGATTTAAAGTTTATCTCATTTTTTATGGTTATTTTAACCTGGCGGAAGAATGTACGATTACAATTTCTGAGCAGGAAATTGCGACAGTGAGAAAAATGTGCTGATTGTGCAAATTCTAAGCCGATTGCAAAGATTAAGCTCCCGCTGCCATCTGGATTCTGGAGTGTCCCAATTAACTGCTTGTACTTAATTACTTTCCAGTAATTTTTTTGAAATGGTATCCTGGCTCCTTGAGTCGTTGATTTAACGGTGAGACACTTCACTTAACAATAGCGGAGTCTTTTTATTTTCAATATTTTTTATCATCAGCATGTCAAGATTTCCAACAACATGTAAAGCAGTGTTTCTCACATATGGCCCCTTTAACATGTGTGGACTTCAACTCCCAGAATTCCCCAGTCAGTATGGGGGTTTGCTGGGGGATTCTGGGAGTTGAAGTCCACACATGTTAATGTGGCCACATTTAAAAAAAAAAAGGCAAAAGTTTTTAGGAGATTGTTATTGAATTTGGTCTATCAAAGAATCATAGAACATCTGACCTGAAGGAACGGCTGAGATCATCTAGTCTAACCCCCTGATCAGTGCCATCACCCATTTAGTCATAACCCAATCTACAGTGGCTTAGCCAGACTGAAAACGAGGCCTAAATTAGGTTGGTGCTTCTGAGCAGGAATTTCTGTAGCAATGCAGTGATATCAGTTACGATTTTGATTGTGACTTCAGAATGATAGATAGTTTATAGAGAGATGGATAGATGATAGATATTAGATGGATATAGATATTAGATGGATAGATATATAGATTGTAGAGAGATGGATAGATAGACAGACAGACATGGATGGATGGATGGATGGATAGATAGATTGTAGAGAGATGGATAGATAGATGGATAGATAGATAGATAGATAGATAGATAGATAGATAGATAGATAGATAGATTGTAGAGAGATGGATAGAGATGGATGGATAGATAGATAGATAGTTTATAGAGAGATGGATAGATGATAGATATTAGATGGATAGGTTATAGATATTAGATGGATAGATAGATAGATTGTAGAGAGATGGATGGATAGATGGATGGATGGATGGATAGAGATAGGTAGATAGATGATAGATAGATAGTTTATAGAGAGATGGATAGATGATAGATATTAGATGGATATAGATATTAGATGGATAGATATATAGATTGTAGAGAGATGGATAGATAGACAGACAGACATGGATGGATGGATGGATGGATAGATAGATTGTAGAGAGATGGATAGATAGATGGATGGATAGAGAGATAGATAGTTTATAGAGAGAGGGATAGATGATAGATATTAGATGGATAGGTTATAGATATTAGAGAGATGGATAGATTGTAGAGAGATGGATAGATGGATAGTGTTGTGTCCTGGGCCTGATGAGGAAACTCAGCAGGCCCAGAATTGTTGCAAATGGTCCTGGGCATTCTAAAAGCTGCCCGGGACCAGACAGAGCGGCGCCAGCCTTGTGCACATGCACAAGGTGTGAAGAAAGAAGAACTCTTATTGGTTCACTCTGACTGGGTTTCAAGCCCTATAAAAAGGCCTGCGTGCCTTTTGCCTTTTGCTTGGAGTAGGAGAATAAAGCATTGATTAGCTGTTACCATGTGTATTCATCATTCACACGTGAACGGATAACACAACAGATAGATAGATAGATAGATAGATAGATAGATAGATAGATAGATAGATAGATAGATAGATAGATAGATAGATAGATAGATAGATTAGAGAGAGATCACAGAGAGATGGATAGATTACAGACAAGATAGAAAGATACATTACAGAAAGATGAATTATTCATTCTCATAATTATTCAGTTAATGCATTTAAATTCAGTCGAATATCTTTGCAAAGCTGAGGCTGAGGTCTTGGCTCCTTTGAGAGCAAGTCCTTAAAGTCAAAGCCATTAAATCAAACTAAACCTTTCTCGTTTACAGTTTGAGAATAATACATGCACATACCAAACAAATATTTCCTAATTTAATGATCCACGTTCCCCCAGGAAACCCAACTATTTCCTAAACTATTACGCCTGCTTGGTAATTGTTTAAAGCTTAATCCAATCAAAGAGAATAAAAATTAATCTCTCGGCTAGCCTTCTTTATTACTAAATAAAGTATTCCTACGATCCTCAGGGTCATTTTTCATTTCTTATTTATTATTTTGTTTTAAAAAAAAATAAAATAAAATGTCTCGGTTGCATAGAGAATTCAGGTCTCTAAAATCCTGGTGCTGCTCCTGCTTGGAGGGGGAGGCTTGGCTGGGCTCTGAGCAACAGGGGTTACCTGTCTGGTCGCATTTTCAGGAGGGAAGCCAGATGGACATCCGTTTAAAAAAAAAAAAACCAAAGCAAAAAAGATAATGTAATCACAGCCCATTTTAGTATATTCTATTTCGGTTGATTTCACTCCAGCCGTAGAAAAGCAGAACATCTATTTTCCATTACTGTTTTTGCTGTCTTCACTCAGCTGGATTGAGATAAAGATTAAAGGCCGCAATTAAGTTTTCCTTGGAGGAAAAAAAAACTACGAATTCACCGGAGGCAAATGTGAGCACCCCCTCCCTTCCCCTTCCTTCCTTCCTTCCTTCCTTCCTTCCTTCCTTCCTTCCTTCCTTCCTTCCTTCCTTCCTTCCTCCATCCCATCTTTCCTTCCTTCCTTTTCTTTTTCCTTCCTTCTTTCCTCCGTCCCTCCCTCCCTTCCTCCTTGCATTCATTCCTCCTTTCCTCCTTCTCTCCCTCCCTCCCTTTTCTTTTTCCTTCCTTCTTTCCTCCCTCCCTCCCTCCCTTTTCTCTTCCTCCCTCCCTCCCTTCCCTCCCTCCTTCCCTTCCTTTTCCTTCCTTCCTCCATCCCATATTTCCTTCCCTCCTTTTCTTTTTCCTCCCTCCCTCCTTCCCTCCCTCCCTCCCATTCATTCCTCCTTTCCTCCTTCTCTCCCTCCCTTTTCTTTTTCCTTCCTTCTTTCCTCCCTCCCTTTCTTCTCTTTTCCTTCCTTCTCTTTTCCTTCCTTCCTTCCTTTATATTTCCTTCCTCCCTCCTTTCCCCTTTCCCTTTTCCCTTGTCTTTTTCCTTCCTCCCCCCCTGTATTCTTCCCTCCCTCCCTCCCCCTTCCTCCTTTTTCTTCCTTCCTTCCTTCCTTCCTTCCTTCCTTCCTTCCTTCCTTCCTTCCTTCCTTCCTTCCTCCCTCCTCCATCTCCTTCTTCAGATTATCTTTCATTTCCTCATTCAGCCCATCCAATTATTAACCAGTTCTAACCTTTTTTTGAAGTTCACCCAAAACTGGCTCAATGCTGCCAGTTGAGGGCACCCCTGGTTTATTACTGTTTACTTCTCATTTTTTTTTAAAAAAAGAAAGTTTCTTCTTCTGTACAACCATGGGCTTCTCCTGGTGGTCTCTTTTCCAAACCATTCTCCCTTCGGTCGTTGGAGCCAGTTCAATTAGTTGCTATTGTGGTCTGGGTGGTTCCTAACTTGTCCATCCTTTTTAAACCCTGATGCCTACCTAGGGCAGCCTCAACCATGAATGAAGAACAAACTTACACAAGATTTATGAGGATTAAACTCAGGGAACAGGGTGGCAATATCAAAACCCTATTAATAAGATCTGGGATCTTTTTATCTTGCAAACAATCCTTGTGCATTCATTCAACCCTTCCCAGCTCTTTTTTTTTTAAATTGCAAATCGTGAACTGTAAAACTGGGGGAAAAAATGTTCCTTTCTTTCATTCTCTTGTTTTGGCTTCACAGCCGTCCACACAAGTTTTACAACAGCAACAATAATAATAAAAATAATTTAAAAAACGCCCTTTTTCCTCGATGGAATGTTGTGGTGATTTTACCATCATGTGTTCTTCATTTTCCTGGCTAAGATGGAATGCATAGAATGATTATGAGACGCGATTTATTTTCCTAGATTATTTTATCCTGCAAGAAAGGAAGAAAGAAAGGCAGAGAAAGAAAGAAAGAAAGAAAGAAAGAAAGAAAGAAAGAAAGAAAGAAAGAAATTCTACAAATATTGCAATGAAGCTTTAGAAATGCAGACAACGATTAAGGGACACCAAATAGCTTGTCTTGATCACCCCTTGGTAGATCATCCGTGCAGATTCCATCATGATATACGCGTTGGACATTTTTTTATTTTTTTATTTTTCTTTTCTTTTGTCAGAATTTGTAACATTTTATTATATTATAGCATAAAATGCAAAAGCAAATAGTAGCAAATAGAAATATCCACTGGACATTTGAGGAAAATAAAGAGAGGAGGAAAGGCCACACCAATAGGAGTTGGCTTAGAAACTAGGAGATGGAGAGTTCTAGTTCAACCCTAGGCCTGAAAGCTGGCTGGGTGACTTTGGGCCAATCACCAGGAGACGGTGAGTTCTAGTCCCGCTTTAGGTGTGGAAAGCCGGCTGGGTGACTTTGGGCCAATCACCAGGAGACGGTGAGTTCTAGTCCCGCTTTAGGTGTGGAAAGTCGGCTGCGTGACTTTGGGCCAATCACCAGGAGACGGTGAGTTCTAGTCCCGCTTTAGGTGTGGAAAGCCGGCTGGGTGACTTTGGGCCAATCACCAGGAGACGGTGAGTTCTAGTCCCGCTTTAGGTGTGGAAAGCCGGCTGGGTGACTTTGGGCCAATTACCAGGAGACGGTGAGTTCTAGTGCCGCTTTAGGTGTGGAAAGCCGGCTGCGTGACTTTGGGCCAATCACCAGGAGACGGTGAGTTCTAGTCCCGCTTTAGGCATGAAAGCCAGCTGGGTGACTTTGGGCCAATCACCAGGAGACGGTGAGCTCTAGTCCCGCTTTAGGTGTGGAAAGCTGGCTGGGTGACTTTGGGCCAATCACCAGGAGACGGTGAGCTCTAGTCCCGCTTTAGGTGTGGAAAGCTGGCTGGGTGACTTTGGGCCAATCACCAGGAGACGGTGAGTTCTAGTCCCGCTTTAGGTGTGGAAAGCCGGCTGGCTGACTTTGGGCCAATCACCAGGAGACGGTGAGTTCTAGTCCCGCTTTAGGTGTGGAAAGCCGGCTGCGTGACTTTGGGCCAATCACCAGGAGACGGTGAGTTCTAGTCCCGCTTTAGGTGTGGAAAGCCAGCTGGGTGACTTTGGGCCAATCACCAGGAGACGGTGAGTTCTAGTCCCGCTTTAGGCATGAAAGCCAGCTGGGTGACTTTGGGCCAATCACCAGGAGATGGTGAGTTCTAGTGCCGCTTTAGGTGTGGAAAGCCGGCTGGGTGACTTTGGGCCAATCACCAGGAGACGGTGAGTTCTAGTCCCGCTTTAGGCATGAAAGCCAGCTGGGTGACTTTGGGCCAATCACCAGGAGACGGTGAGTTCTAGTCCCGCTTTAGGTGTGGAAAGCCGGCTGGGTGACTTTGGGCCAATCACCAGGAGATGGTGAGTTCTAGTCCCGCTTTAGGTGTGGAAAGCCGGCTGGATGACTTTGGGCCAATCACCAGGAGACGGTGAGTTCTAGTCCCGCTTTAGGTGTGGAAAGCTGGCTGGATGACTTTGGGCCAATCACCAGGAGAGGGTGAGTTATAGTCCCGCTTTAGGTGTGGAAAGTCGGCTGCGTGACTTTGGGCCAATCACCAGGAGACGGTGAGTTCTAGTCCCGCTTTAGGTGTGGAAAGCCGGCTGCGTGACTTTGGGCCAATCACCAGGAGAGGGTGAGTTCTAGTCGCACTTTAGGTGTGGAAAGCCGGCTGGGTGACTTTGGGCCAATCACCAGGAGAGGGTGAGTTCTAGTCCCGCTTTAGGTGTGGAAAGTCGGCTGGGTGACTTTGGGCCAATCACCAGGAGACGGTGAGTTCTAGTCCCGCTTTAGGTGTGGAAAGCCGGCTGGGTGACTTTGGGCCAATCACCAGGGGACGGTGAGTTCTAGTCCCGCTTTAGCCATAAAAGCCAGCTGGGTGACTTTGGGCCAATCACCAGGAGACGGTGAGCTCTAGTCCCGCTTTAGGTGTGGAAAGCCGGCTGGGTGACTTTGGGCCAATCACCAGGGGACGGTGAGTTCTAGTCCCGCTTTAGCCATAAAAGCCAGCTGGGTGACTTTGGGCCAATCACCAGGAGACGGTGAGCTCTAGTCCCGCTTTAGGTGTGGAAAGCCGGCTGGGGGACTTTGGGCCAATCACCAGGAGACGGTGAGTTCTAGTCCCGCTTTAGGTGTGGAAAGCCGGCTGGATGACTTTGGGCCAATCACCAGGAGAGGGTGAGTTATAGTCCCGCTTTAGGTGTGGAAAGCCGGCTGGGGGACTTTGGGCCAATCACCAGGAGACGGTGAGTTCTAGTCCCGCTTTAGGTGTGGAAAGCCGGCTGCGTGACTTTGGGCCAATCACCAGGAGAGGGTGAGTTCTAGTCCCACTTTAGGTGTGGAAAGCCGGCTGGGGGACTTTGGGCCAATCACCAGGAGACGGTGAGTTCTAGTCCCGCTTTAGGTGTGGAAAGTCGGCTGCGTGACTTTGGGCCAATCACCAGGAGACGGTGAGTTCTAGTCCCGCTTTAGGTGTGGAAAGTCGGCTGGGTGACTTTGGGCCAATCACCAGGAGACGGTGAGTTCTAGTCCCGCTTTAGGTGTGGAAAGCCGGCTGGGTGACTTTGGGCCAATCACCAGGAGATGGTGAGTTCTAGTCCCGCTTTAGGTGTGGAAAGCCGGCTGGGGGACTTTGGGCCAATCACCAGGAGACGGTGAGTTCTAGTCCCGCTTTAGGTGTGGAAAGCCGGCTGGGTGACTTTGGGCC
The DNA here is from genome assembly GCA_034064705.1 of Bothrops alternatus. Lineage (NCBI taxonomy): Eukaryota > Metazoa > Chordata > Lepidosauria > Squamata > Viperidae > Bothrops > Bothrops alternatus. The sequence goes on along the minus strand of JARGCV010001130.1, from coordinate 82,869 downwards.
AATCACCAGGAGAGGGTGAGTTATAGTCCCGCTTTAGGTGTGGAAAGCCGGCTGGGGGACTTTGGGCCAATCACCAGGAGACGGTGAGTTCTAGTCCCGCTTTAGGTGTGGAAAGCCGGCTGGATGACTTTGGGCCAATCACCAGGAGAGGGTGAGTTATAGTCCCGCTTTAGGTGTGGAAAGCCGGCTGGGGGACTTTGGGCCAATCACCAGGAGACGGTGAGTTCTAGTCCCGCTTTAGGTGTGGAAAGCCGGCTGGGGGACTTTGGGCCAATTACCAGGAGACGGTGAGTTCTAGTGCCGCTTTAGGTGTGGAAAGCCGGCTGGGTGACTTTGGGCCAATCACCAGGAGACGGTGAGTTCTAGTCCCGCTTTAGGCATGAAAGCCAGCTGGGTGACTTTGGGCCAATCACCAGGAGACGGTGAGTTCTAGTCCCGCTTTTGGTGTGGAAAGCCGGCTGGGTGACTTTGGGCCAATCACCAGGAGACGGTGAGTTCTAGTCCCGCTTTAGGTGTGGAAAGCCGGCTGCGTGACTTTGGGCCAATCACCAGGAGACGGTGAGTTCTAGTCCCGCTTTAGGTGTGGAAAGCCGGCTGGATGACTTTGGGCCAATCACCAGGAGAGGGTGAGTTATAGTCCCGCTTTAGGTGTGGAAAGCCGGCTGGGTGACTTTGGGCCAATCACCAGGAGAGGGTGAGTTATAGTCCCGCTTTAGGTGTGGAAAGCCGGCTGGATGACTTTGGGCCAATCACCAGGAGAGGGTGAGTTCTAGTCCCGCTTTAGGTGTGGAAAGTCGGCTGCGTGACTTTGGGCCAATCACCAGGAGACGGTGAGTTCTAGTCCCGCTTTAGGTGTGGAAAGTCGGCTGGGTGACTTTGGGCCAATCACCAGGAGACGATGAGTTCTAGTCCCACTTTAGGTGTGGAAAGCCGGCTGGGTGACTTTGGGCCAATCACCAGGGGACGGTGAGTTCTAGTCCCGCTTTAGCCATAAAAGCCAGCTGGGTGACTTAAGGTCAGTCTCTCTTTCTGGTCCCAACGCACCACACAGAGTTTTTGTTGTGGGGAAAAATAAGAGGAGGGAAGAGTTTTATACATGTTCGCTGTCTTGAATTACTTATGAAGCAATAAAGTATTTTATTACTTTATATAAGTAAGTCAAGGCATCGAACATATGTATAAATATGGTACATGTATAAACATGTATAAGTAATTTACTACATTAGACAAAATTAAAAACTAATGCATAAAAGAAACAAATCAATAAATAAAACTGGGAACAATTTATTTATTTTTTTGACCCGTAAATAAACGTGGCCTGGAAAGTGGCCAGAATGGGCCGTGATTGAGCAACGAGATAATTGTGATCAGAGCCTCACATACCACATTCTGAGTTTTGAACGTCATTTTACAACTTGGGAAGGAAATTCTGGGCATCTGGCTTTTCAAAATGACAATTCAATTAAACGTTGGTGGGACGCTGGCAGCTGCTTGCCAAGCAGTGCCTGTTGTGTTTGTGCCTGTTGTGTTTGTGTGTGTGTGTGTGTGTGTGTGTGTGTGTGTGTGTGTGCACAGTGCAGTGCAAGCTGAAGCCAACATTTTCTTGCTTAGAAAAATCTGGAATAAAATCCCTGGTGAGGATTCCCAGCCTTGGCAATCTGGATTCCTGCCCCAAATTGCTGTTGATTCCAGCTTTCCCTCTTTGGGAGATCTGAGCAATCAAAAATCAGGCTACGCGGCTAGTCCTCGACTTATGATGGCTTTCTGCAGGAAATTGATTAGGCTCAGCACCCAGGACCCCCACAGCTCTTTCCCTCCTCCTCCTCCTCCTCCTCTCTACAGCCCCCTAGCCCTGGTGATGTTGCCTAGTTGGGTCATGAAACGTCTGCAAGGAAACCCCCAAGCTCAGAGAGCACCCAGGACCCCACAGTTCTCCTCCTCTTCCTCCTTCCTCCTCCTCCCTCCCAGCACTGATGATGTTCCCTAGTTGGGTCATGAAACGTCTGCAAGAAAACCAGCCAGCTCAGAGAGCACCGGGGACCCCACTTTCCTTCCTTCCTTCCTTCCTTCCTTCCTTCCTTCCTTCCTTCCTTCCTTCCTTCCTTCCTTCCTTCCTTCCTTCCTTCCTTCCTTCCTTCCTTCCTCCTTCTCCTCCTCCTCCTCCTCTTCCTCCTCCCTTCTAGCACTGATGATGTTCCCTAGTTGGGTCAGGAAATGTCTGCAAGGAGACCACCCAGAGAGCACCAGGGACTCCACAGTCCTTTCTCTTCCTCCTCCTCCTCCTCCCTCCCAGCACTGATGATGTTCCCTAGTTGGGTCAGGAAACGTCTGCAAGGAAACCACCCAGCTCAGAGAGCACCAAGGACCCCACTTTCCTTCGTTCCTTCCTTCCTTCCTTCCTTCCTTCCTTCCTCCTCCTCCTCCTCCTCCCTTCTAGCACTGATGATGTTCCCTAGCTGGGTCATGAAACGTCTGCAAGGAAACCACCCAGCTCAGAGAGCAGGTGGGACACCACAATCCTTCCTTCCTTCCTTCCTTCCTTCCTTCCTTCCTTCCTTCCTTCCTTCCTTCCTTCCTTCCTTCCTTCCTTCCTTCCTCCTTCTCCTCCTCCTCTTCCTCCTCCTCCTCCCTCCCAGCACTGATGATGTTCCCTAGTTGGGTCAGGAAACGTCTGCAAGGAAACCACCCAGCTCAGAGAGCAGGTGGGACACCACAATCCTTCCTTCCTTCCTTCCTTCCTTCCTTCCTTCCTTCCTTCCTTCCTTCCTTCCTTCCTTCCTTCCTTCCTCCTTCTCCTCCTCCTCTTCCTCCTCCTCCTCCCTCCCAGCACTGATGATGTTCCCTAGTTGGGTCATGAAACGTCTGCAAGGAAACCACCCAGCTCAGAGAGCAGGTGGGACACCACAATGCATCCTTCCTTCCTTCCTTCCTTCCTTCCTTCCTTCCTTCCTTCCTTCCTTCCTTCCTTCCTTCCTTCCTTCCTTCCTTCCTTCCTTCCTTCCTCCTCCTCCTCCTCCTCCCTCCCAGCACTGATGATGTTCCCTAGCTGGGTCATGAAACGTCTGCAAGGAAACCACCCAGCTCAGAGAGCAGGTGGGACACCACAATCCATCCTTCCTTCCTTCCTTCCTTCCTTCCTTCCTTCCTTCCTTCCTTCCTTCCTTCCTTCCTTCCTTCCTTCCTTCCTTCCTCCTCCTCCTCCTCCTCCCTCCCAGCACTGATGATGTTCCCTAGTTGGGTCAGGAAACGTCTGCAAGGAGACCACCCAGAGAGCACCAGGGACCCCACAGTCCTTTCTCTTCCTTTCTCAATTTTTACAATATAACCCTGGGGGAAGGAGAGAAAATGCTACAGGTCGTCCTCGCTTTACAACCGTTTGTTTAGTGACCAGAATTACCACAGCAGTGAAAAAAAATGACTTATTACACAGTGAAAAAAAATGTGACTTTTTCACACTTAACGACCATTTTAGCATTTCATGTGATCACACTTCGGATACTCGGCCCTTGACCCCTATTTACGTCGGTCACAGCCTCCCGGAGTCACGTGATCCTTTTTTTTTTTGCCAACTTCTGACAAGCCAAGTCAAACAGGGGAGCCAGATTCACTTAGCGACCGTGCGACTAAATTAACAACCGTAGTGATTCACTTAACAACTGTGGCAAGACAGGTAACAAGATAGGGTAAAATGTAACAAGCATCTCACTTAGCAGGTCGTAAGTCAAAGGCTGCCTGTATTCGTATCCCATGGAAACACACAAGTAAAAAACACACATCACAGAATGCTGGCATTAGCTAGAGAGTTCAGCTTTTATTTGGTTTTAAATGGGGAAGTTCCTAGTCCTTATGGCTGCAACCATAGAGGAGGTTTCAGAAAGAAAGGCGGCGGGGGGGTGTTGAGTAAGAATTTGAGCGATTTGTGGGTCCACGTACTCGGGGTGTGTAGGAGTCCGGAGAAAGCATCCATTGCTTCCCTTCGCAGCTCCCCCACCCTTTTCACAAAATTTCACCGAAGCAGCATAAATTAAACAAAACACGGTGGAATAAATTATTAGACAATATAACATCCATTGTGCAAATTCGAAGGGCAGAAACCAGCTTATTTAAAAAAAGAAATATATATTTTTTTTTATCGCAACCTTAATTTTCAGAGCGATTTTGTTTCCCTCCAATTGTTTGCTATTGCAAGCGGTGTATATGACCAGAGTCCTCCGGCTGGGCAGGCAGGCAGGCGAGGGGGGAGGGGAGGAGAAGAAGAGGGTCAAAAAAGTCAAAATGGCTCCTGCGATTGTGCAGCCAAACCCTGATGACTTTTTCTGAACGCCTCCCTGGAGACGCCTGAAGATGGGAACGCATTCAATCCGAGCGAGCGAGTCCTTTATCGAAGCAGCGATGACGATCTGTCATGGCTTCCTTGCAAGGGATTCTGGGTGCTGCACTTTCTAACAAGGGGGGCATTTATTAAAAAGCCAAAATCAGTGCTCCTATTTGCAAGAGGTGACGTTTTCTAGCAATTTTATGCCTTAATAATATTTAAAAATCAGGGTAGAAAATGAAATTCCTCCCTGAGCAGGGGGTTGGACTAGATGACCTCCAAAGTCCCTTCCAACTTTATTGTTATTATTAGTATAAATTATGTCATCAGTCCCCAGCTCAGTTAAGAAGGATACCTTATGCTGGAGTTGGGATGAACTGATTCCTTAATCTGCAACAATCCCCGGTTTACAACCATTCATTTAGTGACCGTACAAAGTTACAACACCATTGAAAAAAGTGAGTTACGAACACTCTTCGCAGTCACAAGTGCGGTAGCGGACCCTGCGGTCATGTGATAAAAATTCAGGCGCTTTCCAGGTAGTCCTCAACTTACGACCGCGACTGACCCCCAAAATGTCTGTTGCTAAGTGAGACATTTGTTCAGTGAGTTTTAGCCTGATTTTATGACCACCTTGCCGCAGTTGTTAAGTGAGTCACTGCACTTGTTAAGTTACTAACACAGTTCTTAAGTGAATCTGGCTTCCAGCATTTGCCAGAAAGTCACAAAAAAGGGGATCACGTGACCCCGGGAGACATCGTCATAAATATGAGTCGGTTGCCAAGTGCCTGAATTTTGATCAAGTGACCACGGGGAGGCTCCTACGGTCGTTAAGTGTGAAAAACAGTCCTTTTTCCAGTGCCGTTGTAACCTTGAATTACAATTAAATGAACGCTTAAGTCGAGGACTAACTGTATTTACAATGGTTGCAAGGAAACCAACCATTTGCAACTTTCCCAACCTGCTTCTGAAGCCGGATTCACTTAACCACTGTGTCATTCATTTAATGACTATGTGATTCGTTTAACAACTGCAACGCTTCTCTTAACAACCGTGGCAAAAAGGTTATAAAACCGGTTGCCCCTCACTTAACCACCACCTTGCAGTGGGAATTCTGGTCCCAATTATAGTTGTAAGTTGTACAATTCTAGGAAAATGGCTTAGGATCCCTTCTTCCTGAAGTCTGGGATTTTTGTAAAGAATAAAAATTCCCTTTTAGCTGATTCTCAGTCTGTTTATTGAACGGTAGTTCCTGGTGGGAATAAGACTCGATCCATTTGTGAGAGAGAGAGGGGGGGGTGCCCACGAGGACCAGCTTGAAAACTGTCGCCTTAATGCAACAGTGCCTTCGTGCACAACCTTAAAAGCAAAATTGTCCACTTAAAATTTTTTGGGTTCCTCGTAGCTGGATCTTTGGAAAACAGAACCGTCTTCTGTTTCTCGGGTGCCGATGGGGGGAGGCGGTTTGTTCCGGCCCACTGTCACAGAGGCTGGGGATAACACCATGTACTTTTCTTCGACATTAGTCGCTCATGCGCAAACCGACGTATTGGCTGCCCCAGAACCCCAGCCTCTATCACTCTGGGACAGGCCCAAGTTCATAAACACCCCCCCAATTTTTTTTTACCGCAAATGGCGCTGAATAGGAGAGGTAGAAAAACACAATGTTTGGGAGGTGAGAAAAACAGCCCCCGTTGGACAGGGGTCAATCCCCATTTCTCTATCCAATCTCTCTCGTCCCTTCTTTCCATTGGAGATAGTGCAAACAGCGCTCACTTCTTCACGACCTTTTTAACCTGCTCATCTGATCCTCAGAGGGTTGCCCTTGGTCCCAGGTGGGTTCCCAAGCTGACAATCCTGATGCAGGGATGAAGGACCCAAACCCAGAGCTCTGTTGCCTGCATCCAGCCTCTCTTCTCCTTCCCACTTCGTTCTCTATCCAGCGTTGGGTTTCCCTGTTATTGTGAATCAATGATCTGTCTCTGGACAGAGAGACAATATTATCGTCTCTGTTTTGCTTTTGAACTGACTCATTGTTTTATGCACAGCAGGCTCTAGATTATTGATCTAATCATAATTTATCCTTCCACAATGAATGCTGGATAATCTCTTGATGCCTTTGCTCGGGGGAAGGGTGGAGGGGGGGTGGCTGAGTGACCAGGAATAAGAGCCCGGGACAATATGATTTTCTCGTGCAGTAAGACAGAAGCAAAAAGATAACAGGATCCGAGGACAAGCAGGAAAATAATTTCAATTTTCTTTCGATTGAGAAACCTTTGTTTTCACTTGGTCACTTAAAACATACAGCGCTGGAGGGGGGAAAGTCCTCTCTGGATACAACATGCATTGTGGGGTTTTCTCCCCCCCCCTGCTAAACCAGATCTTAAAAGCAAATCAACCACGAAGGTGCAAGGAAGTTTTGCTCTGAAATGTTCCTGAATGGATCGGATCAATCTACTGGCAGGGTCCCCCTAAGGGAGAAAAACTCTGAATGCCCTGGGACCGCTGGCCCCTTTTCCCTGTGCTCCCCAAAGATAATGGGGATCACCCTTGCCTTCTAGGGCAGGAGAATGCAGGGACTCTGCCGGGTTGCCAAAATTGTTGCCGTCCTTCATTCCGGCAAGATGGCATTTCTCGTTGCAAAGAATTGAGTGGACAGTCAACCCCCCCCTCCCCAAAACCGTAATGGGGATCAATTTTACTGGAAGTTGCTTGCCACCCTCAGTGCTTTCAGGGCGCCCTAAGTGGGGCTTTCTAGCCCTCATCTCATTTTGTCCACTTTACATCGCAGATTCTTCTTCTTTTTCCAACAGGGCAGCTGGCTTGTAGCCGTTGTAAAGTCCGGAGCTGTTCAGATATTCCTCTTCTTTGCTGTAATGCTCGGGCCCTGAAGACGCCATTGAGTTTTCTGAAATGGACCCGTTCCTGATGTACCCAGGCAAATTCCGGTGTCCGTTGAGGGCACCCGAAGCTGGTTTGCAGTTGAGAGGGAGCGGCATGCCCCCTTTGGCGGTGACATTCGTGACACTGGTGTGGGACACCATGGGTCCGTAGCTGTAGGTGGTGCTCCCACTCCGCGCCTTTCTTCGGAAGTCCAGCGCTAATGTCCATCGGCTCCACGACTTCTTAATCTCGGCTTGCACCTGGGGAGGGTGAGGAAAGGGGTGGGGGTGGGAGAGAAAAAGATGGTTATTATGGGATGGGACTGGTGGAAAGTTCTGACCCACAGCCGTTAATGGAAGACATTCTGGGGAGGCGTAAATTGGAGTTTGCAAAACGATTTGGAGAAACCTGAAGGGAGTGAGTCCTTTGGGGGGGGGTTGATGGGAAGGGACTTTTGAAGTCATTGGGGCGGTTCGTGAGCCTCCCCCCCACATACACATCTCGAAAACACAATCAAAATGGTTTGTGAGACACCACCACCCCCATTAAGCAGTTGGAATCTGAAGAACTGATCCATTAATCAGCTGATTTCGTTTGCAAGTCTGTGCAGGGGATTCAAGTTAAAAAGTTTGAAGGAAAACATGTTTCATTGGGGGATCAGTTTTATATGGTGGGCAGCTTTTTGGAACAACTATTCCCGCTTCTGAAGAAAGGATGCCCACTCCCCCTCCCAATTTCCTTCCTCCCCTCCCTCCCTCATTTCCTTTCTCTGTTCCTCTGTTCTTTTCTCCCTTCCCTCTCTCCTTTCCTTTCCTTCTTCCCTTTTTCCTTCCCTTCCCTCCCTCCCTCTCCCTTCTCTTCTCCTTCACTTCCCTTTCCTTTCTCTGTTCCTCTGTTCTTTTCTCCCTTCCCTCTCCTTTTCTTTCCTTCTTCCCTTTTTTCTTCCCTTCCCTTCCCTCCCTCCCTCTCCCTTCTCTTTTCCTTCCCTTCCCTTTCCTTCCCTCCCTTCTCCTCCCCTCCCTCCCCTTTCCCTCCCCTTCCCTTCCCTTTCTTTTCATTTTCTTCCTTTCCCTTCCCTCCCCATCCCTCCCTTCTCTTCCCTTATCCTCCCCTCCCCTCCCTTCCCTCCCTCCTTTCTTTTCGTTTTCTTCCTTTCCCTTCCCTCCCCTTCTCTCCATTCCCTTCTTTCCTTTCCTCTCCACTCCTCCCTCCTTTCCCTCCCTCCCTTCCTTCCTTCCTTCCTTCCTCCCTCCCTCCCTCCCTCCCTCTCTCTCTCCCTCCCTCCCTCCCTTCCTTCCTGGTGCTTCTGATTCTGGGATACTCACCTCCCCATTACAAAAGCAGTAGATAATTGCGACGAAAAATCCCTAGGAAAAAAAAAAGAAGGAATAAAATTGGACTCTGGGATTGACTTCAAGATTAGCTTTTAGGCCTCATATGGCCGCCCCCCAACTCCGACCCCCAAATCCACAATGGGGTGGGTAACATACAGGTAGTCCTTGACTTATAACAATTCACTTAGTGACTGTTCAGAGTTGCAACGCCACTGAAAAAAGGGACTTATGACCGTTTTTCACAGTTACAACCATCGCAGTATCCCTGTGATCAAAATTCAGAAGCTTAGCAATTGACTTGTACTTATGACGATCGCAGTGTCTCCCAGAGGTCACGTGATCCTCTTTTGCGACCATCTGATAAACAAAGTCAATGGGGGGAGCCGGATTCACCGTGTGACTTAACAATGCAGTGATTCACTTAACAACTGTGGCAAGAAAGGTTGTAAAACTCACTTAACAAATGTTTCACTTAACAGCATGTTGACTCAAGGTTGGTCGTAACTTGAGGACTACCTGTATAGTGGAGAATCCCTCATACGTCTTCCTAGGCCAGAGGTAGGCCACCTTGGCTCTTTTATGACTGGTGGACTTCAACTCCCAGAATTCCTGAGCCAGCCACGCTGAGGGGAAAGGGAGAGGCTTCCAAGCTGAGCCAGGCTGGCTCAGGAATTCTGGGAGTTGAAGTCCACGAGTCAGAAAGCGGCCTAGGCCTAGACCAGGGGTAGGCCACCTTGGCTCTTTTATGACTGGTGGACTTCAACTCCCAGAATTCCTGAGCCAGCCACACTGAGGGGAAAGGGAGAGGCTTCCAAGCTGAGCCAGCCTGGCTCAGGAATTCTGGGAGTTGAAGTCCACCAGTCATCAAAGGGCCAAGTTTGAAGAGCCCTGGTTTAAATATTTAAATATTTTTTCCTCACGGTCACAGGCATTTGGGCAGGGGGAGGCAACCTTGGCTCTTTTATGACTGGTGGACTTCAATTCCCAGAATTCCTGAGCCAGCCACACTGAGGGGAAAGGGAGAGGCTTCCATGCTGAGCCAGGCTGGCTCAGGAATTCTGGGAGTTGAAGTCCACCAGTCGTAAAAGAGCCAAGGTGGCCTATACTCCTGACCTAAGTAATCTGCTTTATTGGCTTTCACCCAGTGTGTTGCGTTCACATGTTTTGCTTTGTCAAGGAGTGTTTAGCTTGACATGATTTATTTCCCATCATGCCCTAGGTGGGGGAGATTATGGGACACTAAAATGGAGGAAGATTGAGAGAATGGACGGCAGCGACGAAATTACAATCGAGACTCATAAAAATTTGATTTGACTTCAGAGAGAGATAAAAACTAATAACATATATTAAAATTTAAGAATTAATTTAAGAAGTACTAATATTAATAACTGCCTTTTAATTCAGTATTATTAAGAATGAATTCTTCATAAATCTCATGAGGAGTCTATTCTAGCTTGCAAGCTTGAACCCACAAGGCTCAAACTGGAAGCCCCTGGCTGGGTTGTGTGGGGATTATGGGAGTTGAAGTGCAAGGCATGGAGGGACATCGGGGATGGAAAAAACAAACCACTTTATTGCATTTTCACCACCCTTCCTAAATTCTAAACTGGTGGTTTTGAAGAAGGGGTAGAAGTGATGCGAACCTGGAAGGAGTTAAACAGCATTTCATAGTGCATCTGAATTTGCCAGAGGATTCCGGAAACCTCCGTGTAGGGCATGGCCATAAAAACGATATAGTGAACTCCGAATAATGGCATGAGGACCAGGGTGGATTTCAACAGTTTTCTGCAGAGAGAAAGGTGATAATTACAGATAGAAGAGAACCTTTGTAGCTCCGGGATGAATGGAGGGGTCCCTGATGCTCTCTGAGCTGGGTGTTTTCCTTGCAGACGTTTCCTGACCCAACTAGGGAACGTCATCAGTGCTAGAAGGAAGGAAGGAAGGAAGGAAGGAAGGAGGAGGAGGAGGAGGAGGAGGAGGAGGAGGAGGAGGAGGAGGAAGGACTGGGGGGTCCTTGATGCTCTCTGAGCTGGGTGGTTTCCTTGCAGATGTTTCATGACCCAACTAGGGAACATCATCAGGGCTAAAAGGGAGGAGGAGGAAGAGGAGGAGGAGGAGGAGGAGGAGGAGAGGGAGGGAGAGAGGGATAAGAGAGAAAAGGAAGGAAGGTGGAGGGAGGGATAAGAGAGAACAGGAAGGAAGGAAGGAAAGAAGGAGGGATGAGAGAAAAGGAAGGAAGGAATTAGGGAGGGAGGGATAAGAGAAAAGGAAGGAAGGAAGGAAGGAAGGAAAGAGGGAGGGATGAGAGAAAAGGAAGGAAGGAAGGAGGGAGGGATAAGAGAGAAAAGGAAGGAAGGAAGGAAGGAAGGAAGGAAGGAAGGAAGGAAGGAAGGAAGGAAGGAAGGAAGGAAGGAAGGAAGGAACCTTACAACCTTCCCAGCCTGTGTTTGGGCAAGCAAGATCAATATACGAAGTGGAATTTACTTAACAGCACATGACCCACTTAATGACCACAGCGATTCAGGCTTTTTACAAGTGCCAAATCAGGCACGGCTGGTTTAACAAGCGCCTTGCATAGCGAGGGAAATGCTGGCCCCCAATTGCGGTTGGGGTATGTTGGGGACTAACTCATGAGCCCCTTCTTCGCTCTTCCCCCCCTTGCCAGGAGACCCCCAAACGGTGCAGAACGGGGCCCACTGGCCACGCCGGGGTGGGTGGGTGGGTGGGAGGAGAGGCTAAACCTGCCTCTGTCGGGCTGGCACAGCTCGCTTGGAAGCTCCGGGTGGGGAGAAGGCAGAGGGGAGGGGTTGGGGTGAAATGTGAATTTAGAAAGAAAATATTTTAATTCAAAGCAGGCAGAGGCCAGCGGGATTGTTTGGCCCGGCTTTGCAAAACCCCAAAGTTTTGTTCTCAGCCTATCATTTTCTCCGAGATTTATTTCACCCTCTTGGAGGGTAGCTACGAATGTCGGTTTGGACGCAGCTGGGAGGGTGTTTTTCCAGCCGGGACACCGCGAGGGCCGATGCCAGGGGATGGGGGGGGACTGGCCTCCCCCCCTGCCCGCCACAGGCCTTGGTGCCCCCTCGCTAATTGCCTCCAGATTTGAATCCCGTCTCTTCCGCCTCCATGTCCGCCTCATCTGCAGCCAGTGGAGGCTCCCTCTGGGGCCCAGTTAGTGACGGGGTCAGATGCGGTTGTCTGTCACTCCTTTGGGGTCTTGGGGGGGGGTGATTGGCAGCTGTTGCATGGGTCTCCTTCGCCTTTGCCTTCCCTCCTTTCCTCTGCTCTCTCCCTTTCCCTTTTCTTCCTCTCCTCCCTTCCTCCGTTTTCCCTTCTCTTCCTCTTCCCTTTCCTTCTTGATATCCCTCCCTTCTTCATTTTCCTTCTTCCCCTTCCTTCTTCCTATTCTCCTTTCTTCCTTCCTTCCTCCTTCCTTTCCCCTATTCCATGTCCCGTTTCCTTCCCCTTCTTCCCTCTTCCTTTTTTCTTCATTCCTCCCTCTTATTCCCCTTCCTTCCACCTCCCTCCTTTATTTGCTTTTCTTCCTTTTCTTTCTCTATCTTCTTTCCTTTCCTTTCCCATCCCTCCCTTTTTTCTTTTTCTTCCCCTTCCCCTTCCCCTTCCTTCCTTCTTCCAATTCCTTTCCTTCTTTCCTCCCTATCTTTCTTCTTCTTCATCCTTTCCTTTCCTTTCCCTTTCCTGTTTTTTCTTTCTTCCTTCCTCACCCTCTCTTCTTTCTTCTCTCCTTCTTCCTTTCCTTCTTCCTTCCTTCTTTCCTCCCTCCCACTTTCCTTTCCTTTCCTGTTTTTTCCTTTCTTTTCTTTTCCTTTCCTTTCTTTTCCTTTCCTTTCCTTTTCCTGTATTTTTCCTTTCCTTTCCTTTCCTTTCCTTTCCTTTCCTTTCCTTTCCTTTCCTTTCCTTTCCTTTCCTTTCCTTTCCTTTCCTTTCCTTTCCTTTCCTTTCCTTTCCTTTCCTTTCCTTTCCTGCATGCCAGGGACTGAATTCTCTCCTCTTTTCTCTCTGTTTTGTCACTCCATCCTGGCCGAGAGGAATCCCTTGGGGGGAGGGGGACACAGTCAACTCACCGATACTGTTGTCTGGTATCACATCTGCCTGCATTTGTTTCTCGCAGCTTGGTTGCAAGGACTCTGATGATTTTAATAAACAGGATAAAGTTTGCCTGTAAGAGAAAAGGAAAGAAGGGAGGAAGGGGGAAGGGAAGGAAGATGAAAAGGAAGGTAGGAAAAGGAAAAGAAGGAGGAAAGAATGGAAAGGGAGAAAGGAGAAGATAAACAAGAAAGAGGAAGGGAAGAGGAGGGGAGGAAGGGAAGGAGAAAAGGAAAGAAAAGGAGAAAGTGAAAGAAGAAAGAGAAGGGGAAGGAGAAGAGGAAAAAAGGGAGAAAGAAGAAAGAGAAGGAGAAAGAGAAGAAAAAAGGAAAGAAGGAAGGAGAAGACGGAGGAAAGAAGAAAAGGAAAGGGAAGGAGAAGGGAAGGAGAAGAAAAAAGAGAAGGAAGAGGAGAAGGAGAAGAGAAAAAGAAAAAAGGAGAAAGAAAGAAGAGAAAAAGAAGAAAAAGGGAGGAAGTGGGAGAGCGTGGGAAAAGGAGGAAGGAAGGAAGAAGGGAGGAAGGGAGCAATTGTTTAATACCAATAAAAGTGCCTCTTTGGGCAATTAGTCTTTCCAAAACCTATACCACATTTTAAAATATATATATTTAAAATTACACACCTACTTCCTTTCCCTCCCCCCCCTCCCATTGCAGCTAGGATCTAGAAAGAAAAAAAAATACAAATTGCAAATCGAATTAAACCCACCCAGAGAGATGTTTTTTTGGGGAGGGGGTGAAGGTGGGATGGGGACAAAGCAGACCTTCCAGGGCCAGGATGTAAAAAAAAACCAAAAACCAACCCTTTGGGGGTGCATGGTTGCTAAAACCGAGGACATCGCTCGCTGGCTAACCTGGTTTAAGATCTAACTAACGCCAGGCTATTCCAGCTATCCTGCACCCCTCCCACTCCCACCCACTTTCTGGACCACCCAGACATTTTGGAGGGGCGAGAATGGAGGAAGCTGGCCGGAGATGACGGGTCAAGCGCCAGCCCTAAAAATCTTTCCATTTACGGTCCACTGACCACAGAACAATGGTTTGTCCAGAGTGGACGTTGGTTTGTTTTGCAAAAAAAAAACCAAAACAATTCTCAGGCTGGGGAGTCCGCCTCAGTTTCCCGCAAATGTTGTCTTCCCCATGTCTGAAGGAAGCGGAGATGAGTTGAGGTCTGCAGACAACCCCCCAAGGGATGGTGGCGGCTTCATTCCTGCCACTGGGTTGTGTGTGTATCTTTGTGTGTGCGGTTATTTGTGCCTTGCAGTCTGGGGAAGAGATTTCTGCTCAAGTTCTGAGATTCTCGCCCGTGTGGCAATTTTGCTGGAGGTTTCATAAACTGTACAACCCAGTTTGATGGTGTACACGTAGTCCTTGACATACAGACATTCGTTGAGTGACTGTTCGACGTTACAACAGCACTGCAAAAAGTGACTTAGGACCACTTTTCACACTTGCGACCATTGCAGCATCCCCCATGGTCACGTGATCAAAATTAAAAATTCAGACACTTGCAAATTGACTCGTACTTATGACGTTCACCATGTCCCCGGGGTCACGTGATCCCCCTTTTGCAAGCTTCTGACAAGCAAAGTCAATGGGGGAAGCCAGATTCGCTTAACACCCCTGTGATTATCTTAACAATTGCAGTGATTCACTTAACGACTTTGGCAAAGAAGGTCGTAAAATGGGGCAAAACTCACTTCAACAACTTTGCTTGGCAGCAGAAATTTTGGGCTCGGTTGCGGTCGTAGGTTGAGGATTACCTGTAAGGTCTCCTGCCTTCAGTTTGGGGTTGGACTAGATGACCTCTGAGGTCCCTTCCAGCCCAGGGACTTTATGTTCTATGAAGGGGAGTGGAAGCCCTCCCCTCTTAAAGCATGGCTGGCTGGGGAATTATGGGAATGGAAGTCCTCCCCTCTTAAAGCATGGCCGGCTGGGGGATTCTGGGAGTTGAAGTCCCCCCTCTTAAAGCATGGCTGGCTGGGGGATTCTGGGAGTGGAAGTCCCCCCCTCTTAAAGCAGGCCGGCTGGGGGATTCTGGGAGTGGAAGTCCCCCCCTCTTAAAGCAGGCCGGCTGGGGGATTCTGGGAGTGGAAGTCCCCCCCTCTTAAAGCATGCCGGCTGGGGGATTCTGGGAGTTGAAGTCCATCCCTCTTCAAGCATGGCTGGCTGGGGGATTCTGGGAGTGGAAGTCCCCGCCTCTTAAAGCATGGCTGGCTGGGGGATTCTGGGAGTTGAAGTCCACCCGTCTTAAAAGCATGGCTGGCTGGGGGATTCTGGGAGTGGAAGTCCTCCCCTCTTAAAGCATGGCGGCTGGGGGATTCTGGGAGTTGAAGTCCATCCCTCTTAAAGCATGGCTGGCTGGGGGATTCTGGGAGTGGAAGTCCCCCCCTCTTAAAGCATGGCTGGCTGGGGGATTCTGGGAGTGGAAGTCCCCCCCTCTTAAAGCATGGCTGGCTGGGGGATTCTGGGAGTGGAAGTCCCCCCCTCTTAAAGCATGGCTGGCTGGGGGATTCTGGGAGTTGAAGTCCACCCGTCTTAAAAGCATGGCTGGCTGGGGGATTCTGGGAGTGGAAGTCCCCCCCTCATAAAGCATGGCTGGCTGGGGGATTCTGGGAGTGGAAGTCCTCCCCTCTTCAAGCATGGCTGGCTGGGGGATTCTGGGAGTGGAAGTCCAGCCAACTTAAACTTGCTGCGGTTGAGTAACTCTGATTTAAATAACAGGCAAGGCCTGTAAAAAAAGGGGAACAGCTTTGTAACCCCATCCTCCATCTTGACTTTTTTGACCCCTGCCGGTTAATTTCTCCTCTTTCTCCCTTCCCAGTCTTCTCCGACTCACCAACACGGCCGTGAGGATGGGCACCTGGATAAACCACTTGAAATAGCCGGCGCTTAAATCCCAGCATCTGCCAAGAAAACAGGATATCCTGACAAAGCTGCTTCATAAATCTGATTTATTTATTTACTTTTTGTTATAAAATAGCTTTCGGTTCTAGGGACTGTTTTCAGGAACTTCTATAATCTTCTTTTATCAAAAGACCTCTTGAAGTCATCCCCAACCTGGCTGGGAAAGCAAATTTATGAGAGGTTGAGCCTCCAAGTAAAGGAGTAGTCTACCCTTTAAAAAAAAGGGAGTAGGGGTAAATAAGAGTAGGTTTGTCTATTTCAGGAACCACAGATCCAAACAGGTTGGCTTTTTGGAGTGTTTTTCAAATCTGGCAACTTTAAGATGTATGGACTTCAGCTCCCAGAATTCCCCAGCTTCCCTTGCTGGCTAGGGGATTCTGGGAGTTGAAGTTCATACATCTTAAAGTGACCAGGTTTGAAAAACACTAGCTTTTATTCATACTATGGGTTTTACAAAATTCCCTTGACTGGTTGTTTTTTTTTTTAAAATAACCCAGTCATTGAATTTGAGTGAATATTTTAATATACATATCTTTTTTAAAAAATAGAAAGTAATGTTGAGGTAATAAATGATCCAGCCAGCTTTGTGAGGAATAAAAATGTCATGGTTACACAAATTATGACTATTAGCAAAACAAATCATATGGCACTCTGGGATTAAAAATATTCTCAAGCGCCAATTATTTTGTTTTTTCAGACAGGCAGTGTATGCCTATGACATACATTCACACTTATTTGAGCAAAGGAAAAAGTATTTAAAGCAAGATCAGAGAAAAACCAAGTTTACAACTCTTTAGAGAGGCAAGTCTATTAGTTATTCATATATATATATGAATGAACTAAGTAACTATATCTATCTATATCTTCTATTTATCATCCATCCATCCATTCATCTCTATTATCTGTCTCTCTATTATCTCTTTCTCTCTCTCATTATAGCTATCTATCTATCTGTCTGTCTGTCTGCCTGCCTATCTATAATCTATAATCTATCTATTCCTTCTATGTATTTGTATCTATGTATATCTCTATGTATGTATGTATGTATGTATGCACGCATGCATGTATCCATCCATCCATCCATCCATCCATCACCCATCTATCTATCTATCTATCTATCTATCTATCTATCTATCTATCTATCTATCTATCTATCTATCTATCTATCTATCTACCTACCTACCTACCTATCTATCTATTTTATTCCTTCTATGTATTTGTATCTATGTATATCTCTATGTATGTATGTATATATCCATCCATCCATTATCCATATCTATCATCTGTCTGTCCATCCGTCCGTCCGTATATCCATCCATCCATCCATCCATCCATCCATCCATCCATCCATCCATCCATCCATCCATCCATCCATCTATCTATCTATCTATCTATCTATCTATCTATCTATCTATCTATCTATCTATCTATCTATCTATCTATCTATCTATCTCTCTCTTCTCTCTCTTTCTCTCTATCCATCTCTCTCTCTCTCTATCATCTATCTATTCCTTCTATGTATTTGTATCTATATATATTTCTGTTTGTCTATCTATCTATCTATCTATCTATCTATCTATCTATCTATCTATCTATCTATCTCCATCCATCATCTCTCTCTCTCTCTCTCTCTCTCTCTCTCTCTCTCTCTCTCTCTCTCTCTCTCTCTCTCTCTCTCTCTCTCTCTCTCTCTCTCTCTCTCTCTCACTCTATTTTTGCCAAATTATTTCTATTCCATGTTTAAAGTATCACAAAGCTCATAGGTATTTTTTCCCCATGATTTCTGAATTTGTGCAGAAATAAAAAAATAAAACTTGTACCGCAGGATTCAAAGTTAGATAAAACATTTTTTTTTAATGAAAGGAAATTCACGTAGAGCAAAATCAGACACTTACTCGGTGTCTGCTAACGTCGCTCGAAGAGTTGCCCATATTGTGACAAACACAGCCGGAAGGCCTAAGAGATGGAAATCAAATCGCAGGAATGAGTCTTAGAACCGGATCAATATTTCATATTTGTCACCAGCAACCTTCCTGGTGTATATGTGTGTGAGGTGGGGAGAGTCATGGTGCTGTCTAGTTAGCACTTTGCGGCAAACATCTATATTTCATTTAGAACAAAGGTAACAGCTGGATCGGAAATCCTTATTGGAGGCACAATTGTCCTCGGTTCAAATTATCCTATTTCGTACACATGATGTGAAGATCCAGCTACTCTGGTCCTTCAGCTCTTCTAACGGTGGCTCCATCACCACCATAGCTGAGTCCCTCCACCTTCTGCTGGTCTTTCTCTTCTTCGCTTTCCAAAGCAGGACAATTTGAACCTGATGGTCTCCTTCTCTCCTTCCACCTTTCCTAGCATCATGGGACCTCTCCAGAGTAGACATCAGGTAAGTCCAGAGTAGGGCCATCTGAACCTGGTGCTCATCTTCTTCTCTTTCCTTCCACCTTAGGTCTATGGTGGTGATGGAGCCATTGTTAGAAGAGCTGAAGGACCAGGACAAGGTCAGAACATCCAGGAGAAGATGGATGTTCCTTTCCTTTCTATTTTCCTTCCTTCCTTCCTTCCTTCCTTCCTTCCTTCCTTCCTTCCTTCCTTCCTTCCTTCCTTCTTCCTTCCTCCCTCCCTTTCCCCTTTTCCTTTTCCCTCCCTCCGTGTATTCCTTCCTTCTTCCCTTCCCTTCCTTTCCCCTTCTCCTTTTCTTTTTTCTTCCTTCCTTTTTTCTCCTTTTCTTTTTCCTTCCTTCCTTCCTTCCTTCCTTCCTTCCTTCCTTCCTTCCTTCCTTCCTTCTTTCCTTCCTTCTTTCTTTTCTTCTTTCTTTCCTGCCTTTATCACTGGAAAATTCCCACGGATCATTTCCAGTTTAGGCTGCCTCCAGAATCACAGCCACCTTCCCTTCCTTCAAATCAGAGCAAGCACAGCCACCTCTCAGCTGTAAAAAAAAAAAAAAGCCATTCAAAAAAGATATATTTAATAAATAAACATTGGCAAAACCATGTAACTGGCTAAAAGGGAGAAAGACAGCAAAAAAGCAGAAAGCTTGGTATTAAAAAAAAATCTGGATTTTTCTTTGCAGCTCTGTTTAAAAAAAGGACAGAATTTTACAGAGGCCATTTGGAAATTATTTGCCAGTTATTAGCAATAGACAGTCCTAAAATAAGCGCCTTTTGGTTTAACTCTTTTAGGTACACAGCGACAGAAGAAGATGTGGAAAGTAGGCCACCAGGTGATCATGGTTTGGTGAATAGGGACAATATAGCAAACTTTCTTCCAGAAGACCAGAGAGCAAAACATTTAATTTGCAAATCTATTCGCTGGCTGGATTTAATCCAGTTTAAAGAAGTTAATTCTTCTTTTCTCACATTTTTCTGGCAATTTTGCCTTCTGATTTGGCTGTCGAAGCTATGGCACCCATTTCTGAGGTAAACCGTTATCTGTACGAACAGAGGGATTTTTTTCCCCCAGCCCACACGACCAACTTCCCAACCCTTTGGCAGAGAGAAATAAATAAAACAAAAACCTCCACAGCCCTATTTTATTTTATTATCGCATAAAGTAATGTAATTTACAGCCTGCTTCCACTTTGAGAGTCATGTTCCAAGCTGGACTGTAACATTATGAGATAATAAAAGAAAATTGGTTAAATTTTGAGAGAGACAATGTTGTTTTTGTGTGTGTGTGTGTGTGTTTTACGGTAGATGAGTCTGTTAATGCACATCAGACGTTCCAGGTTCCGAGCCAATATTTCAAGGAATATTTCCCTTCAAGGTGGATTTTGGCATATAATGCATTAAAAAAATAACCGGCTTTTTCTTCGCCAAAGTTTCTCTTTACATTTAGCCCTTTGCAAAGATGCGGCATAATCCGAATTTTGATTTTATGACACTCATGACAGGGATGGGGATGTGGGGGTCCGCAGGGGCTAGGGGTGCCCGTTTTCAGTTTTTGGAGAAAGAACAAGCCATCAATCGAAGGAAATAACAGAAGGATGATAGCTAAGGCTGTGTTCTGGGTGGGCCTGTTGTACTGTGTAAAATTTATGAACTTTGACCCTGGGGTTGCGTGTGTTTCTTAACTCTGCTTGGCCTACATCACAACAACAACATGCCTGCAATTCGAAACACTAAAATTCTACAGCAAAGCAAGCAACAACTGCAACCACACAACCCCAAATTATTGCCTGGAAATTTACAGCTTTGATTTACAGGCCATTCTTGCCTTATGACCACAATAGAGACCTGGAATTTCTTTTGTAAATTGTTGTGATTATCAGTTGAGACAGACCTAAGGATCTTGGTTTGCACCTGAATCACGAGTTATTAACACCCAGACTGAGATATTCATTTGGGACAATTATATAAGTAGTCCTAAACCAGGGGTAGGCCACCTTGGCTCTTTTAAAGACTGGTGGACTTCAACTCCCAGAATTCCTGAGCCAGCCTGGCTCAGCTTGGAAACCTCTCCCTGTCCCCTCAGCATGGCTGGCTCAGGAATTCTGGGAGTTGAAGTCCACCAGTCATAAAAGAGACAAGATGGCCTACCCCTGGCCTAGATGATAGGAAACTTGGCTCTTTTAAAGACTTGTGGACTTCAACTCCCAGAATTCCTGAGCCAGCCTGGCTCAGCTTGGAAACCTCTCCCTTTCCCCTCAGCATGGCTGGCTCAGGAATTCTGGGAGTTGAAGTCCACCAGTCATAAAAGAGCCAAGGTGGCCTAGCCCTGTCTTAGACTCCAACAGTTCATTTAGTGACCAAGTTACAACGGCACTGAAAAAGTGACTTAGCACCATTTTTCATACTTAATGACCGTTCCATCATCCCCACAGTCACGTGATCAAAATTCAGTCGCTTGGCCGACTCATATTTACGACGGTCACAGTGCTCGGGGCCACGTGGTCTCCTTTTGCGAACTTCTGATAAGCAGGAATCCAGATTCACTTAACAAACATGTTATTAACTGAACAATTCACTTAGCAACTGTGTCGAGAAAGGTTGTAAAATGGGGCAAAACTCACTTAACAAATGTCTTGCTTAATAACACAAATTTTGGGCTCAACTGTGGTCATAAGTTGAGGACACCTGTACATCAAACAACCACACCTAACTATTCAAGGTCTTTGAGAAGGACTCGGGAGTGGACCTAAAGGCCAAATCTAGTCTGAACATCTGGTTGATTCTGTGACCAATCCTGTCATCTATTATGATGTTTCTAAGGGAACGGTGGAATGGTGGAGAATAAGGTGAACTGAAGATCTCTAGGAGCAAAAGTTCATGAGAACTTATGGCCTCCCAGAAGCAAGCTGGTGGTCAACCTGGTGGCCCACTCAAGAAGGTCCCAATTCCCAAGACTCAGTCAATGAGGCTGACCTTCCCAGATTAGGAGGGTCTGCGGTTCTTCTCTTCCAAAACTTTTCATGGATTTGAGAATGACTGTGACTTGTCTCTCTAAAATGTCTCTCACACGCATACACCCATGTTTCTACAAAATGTCTACCTTCCTCTTGGTCAGCCCAAGCTATTTTGGAGATTTTAATGTTTCTTTCCTTGACGCCTGCAAGGAAAACAGACCTTGGCTAATGATCTGCCCACCACTACATCCCACATCCTGTTTTCGGCTAAAATTGCAGCTTTCCGTTTTCGTGTCCAGACAAATGTGCTCAGGATAAACTCGGAGACCTAACCTCAAAGACGGGGTGGAAGAAGAGAAAAAAAAAGTTGATGGAGGCATCTCTCCGATCTAGAGGGTTGAGGGGTTCCATCCCACCTCATAGACAC
This sequence comes from Bothrops alternatus, assembly GCA_034064705.1. NCBI lineage: Eukaryota > Metazoa > Chordata > Lepidosauria > Squamata > Viperidae > Bothrops > Bothrops alternatus. Next base: position 61,552 of record JARGCV010001130.1, on the reverse strand, counting down.
GTTCAGGAGGATTCAGAGACTTTGGTAGCCTTCAAAAAGTCCTCCTGACCTTCTCCTGTAGGACATGTCGTTGAAAGATTTAAGATGGAGGAACTCAAGGCCAGACACTCAAGTCTGGCAGCTCCAAAGCCACGTGAAATGCAAAGCCAGATGTTTCTAGGTCAAATAAACTGAGATCATTTCCACCCAAGTGACTTTTGGAGTCTTCTGAGCCACATTGGAGGGATGTAAACTTCATTGACATTGTTTTGGGACATCACTAGCTGAAGGACCTCATTTATCGCTATTGCAGGCATGAAAAGTCTCAAGAGAAGAGGTGATTGATTTCTCTGGATGCAGAGAAGAAATGGAGAAGAACAGGAGCAGGTAGATCTTTAGAGAAAGTTGACTTTTGACATGCGGTCTAACGTTCCTCAAGAAATAGGAGAGCTCTAAAGAAGCCAACATGTGATTGGCATAGTTCAACTCTTTCCCACCTTAATAGCTGAGGGTCCTTTACTTGCCACTAGTCCTCAAAACAGTTGAAGAAACATCTAAAACATCTAACTAGCCATGCCCCTCTAGACACTGAACACTAAACACTAAACTAGAAGAGAATATTGATAGCTTGGGGTTAAGTCCTCACTGCTCTCTGAGTTTGATGGTTTTCTTGCAGACATTTCATGACCCAACTAAGTAACATCTTCAGTGTAGAAGGGAGTGGAATTTTCAGAGAGGAGGAGGAGGAGGAGGAGGAGGAGGAGGAGAAGATCTGGGAGGTTATTGGTGTTCTCTGAGTTGGGTGGTTTTGTTGAAGATGTTTCATGACCAAAGTAAGCAATATCAGTACTAGAAGGGAGTGGGGTTTACAGAGAGGAGGAGGAGGAGGAGGAGGAGGAGGAGGAGGAGGAGGACTATAGGGTTCTTGGTGGTCTTTGAGTTTGGTGGTTTTGTTGAAGACATTTCATGACCAAACTGTTGAATATCATCAGTTCTAGGAGTGGGTTTACAGAGAGGAGGAGGAAGAAAAAAGAGAGGAGGAGGAGGAGGAGGAGGATGACTGTGGGGGTCCTTGGTGCTCTCTGAGCTTGATTGTTTTCTTGCAGACGTTTCATGACCCAACTAGGTAACATCATCAGAATCTCCACTCACTACCAGTGACAGAATTACCTAGCTGAGTCATAAAATGTCTGCAAGAGGACAACCAAGCTCAGAGAGTACCCAGGACCCCATAGTTCCACCATCATCTAATACCAAAAATGTGGAAGGTGATGAAAGAGAGATCCTCTGTTATTCCACCAGTGCATCACTTTGAACACCTTTGGGAATTCGGATCTCAAGGCATAAAAGTGGCTCAAGTCATCAGGAGCTCATTTTCCCCCCTCTAAATTTCACCAAAATGTTCAGGAGAAATTCAGGAACTCTTTCACTGAACCTCAAGGCCAGTTTTGCGCAATAACATCTAAAGATCTTTAATGAGTCGATTTAGAGTCCATCTAGTCAGCGTGAGCTTTTATCAACCATATAGGTGGATGTTGTCCAGAAGGAAGGATCTTATTTAAATCACGATTTAATCTACATCATGATTTCCATAAATCTCGCCTTTCCACCAATATCTAGAGGGGCTCCCAAGTGAATGTTCTGATTGTCCCATTTTGGGACATCTTTGTATCTCAGTTTGATCTTCCCTTCTTTATTTTTATCCAAGAACCACCAAAGATGAGTTGCAAGAGGTGTTTATGGACCTCTCACGGCCCGGAGACCAACTTCTGGCAGCTCCTGAGATCCTCCAGCCTCTGGAGGTAGCCTTGGCAGAAAGACCAACTCACCCCAGCCAAACAACGTGAATCCACAGAGGTATTTCTTCTCCGAGAAGAAGGCCATGAAGATGAGGCTGTGAAGGTAGAGTCCTTCTACCAAAATCCAGTAGTAACTGGTGGCCAGGAAGTAGAGGAAGAGAGTCACAACTAATTTGCAGCCCACCTGGGGATAGTACTGAGACAAGTACTGAGAGACAGAGAGAGAGAGAGAGAGAGAGAGAGAGAGAGAGAGAGAGAGAGAGAGAGAGAGAGAGAGAGAGAGAGAGAGAGAGAGAGAGAGAGAGAGAGAGAGAGAGAGAGAGAGAGAGAGAAGTTAATTGGACAATATTGATAAGTCCTGCTGTGGACATTGGACAGGCTGTTTAAACTGGGCGATGGTAAGTTCTAGTCCTCTCTTAGCCATGAAAGCTGGCTGGATGACTTTGGGCCGATCATCAGGAGAGGGTAAGTTCTAGTTCTGCCTTAGGCGTGAAATCCAGGTTGGTGACTTTGGGCCAATCACTAGAAGATGGTGAGCTGTAGTCCTGCCTTAGATAGGAAAGCTGGCTGGCTGACTTTGACCCAATCACCAGGAGATGGTGAGTTCTAGTCCCACCTTAGCTGAGTAACTTTGGGTCAAGACACCAGGAGACAGTGAATTCTAGTCCCGCCTCAGGCATGAAAGCCAGCTGGGTGACTTTGCACAAGTCACCAGGAGACAGTGAGTTCTAGTCCCGCCTCAGGCATAAATGCCAATTGGGTGACTTTGGACCAATCACCAAGAGATGGTGAGTTCTAGTCCTGCCTTAGCTGAGTGACTTGGGCCAATCACCAGGAGACGGTGAGTTCTAGTCCCGCCTTAGGCACAAAAGCCGATTAGGTGACTTTGGGCCAATCACCAGGAGATGGTGAGTTCTAGTCTCACCTGAGGCACGAAAGCCGGCTGGGTGACTTTGGGCCAATCACCAGGAGACGGGGAGTTCTAGTCTCGCCTGAGGCATGAAAGCCGGCTGGGTGACTTTGGGCCAATCACCAGGAGATGGAAAATTCTAGTCTCGCCTTAGGCATGAAATCCAGCTGAGTGACTTTGGGCCAATCACCAGGAGACGGTGAGTTCTAGTCCCGCCTTAGGCACAAAAGCCGATTAGGTGACTTTGGGCCAATCACCAGGAGACGGTGAGTTCTAGTCTCGCCTGAGGCATGAAATCCAGCTGAGTGACTTTGGGCCAATCACCAGGAGACGGTGAGTTCTAGTCCCGCCTTAGGCACAAAAGCCGATTAGGTGACTTTGGGCCAATCACCAGGAGACGGTGAGTTCTAGTCTCGCCTGAGGCATGAAAGCCGGCTGGGTGACTTTGGGCCAATCACCAGGAGATGGAGAATTCTAGTCTCGCCTTAGGCATGAAATCCAGCTGAGTGACTTTGGGCCAATCACCAGGAGACGGTGAGTTCTAGTCCCGCCTTAGGCACAAAAGCCGATTAGGTGACTTTGGGCCAATCACCAGGAGACGGTGAGTTCTAGTCTCGCCTGAGGCATGAAATCCAGCTGAGTGACTTTGGGCCAATCACCAGGAGACGGTGAGTTCTAGTCCCGCCTTAGGCACAAAAGCCGATTAGGTGACTTTGGGCCAATCACCAGGAGACGGTGAGTTCTAGTCCCACCAGAGGCATGAAAGCCAGCCGAATGACTTTGGGCCAGTCGCTCTCTCTCTCAGCCTAAACTTGCAGGGTTGTTGTTGCGGGAAAAAATGGAGGAGGGAGGCACGTACACCGAGTTATTTATAAAGTAATAAAAGCAGAATAAAATGATCAAATAAAGGAAATCGTTGACCACTTCTCTACTTGGAAAGGTCCTTGCAAGCAGGAGGAACTAACCATGGTTGTGTTATCCGTTGGGGTCGCTTCGGTCATGGATCGGAACTCGTCCTCCGGGATTATCTCCATCTCCTCCAGGGCCGAGCCGGAATACAGCACGGCGTCCTTCACAAAGATGCTGATTGCCCGGAGCATGAAGGAGACAAATAGATGCATGTGGATATAGTTCCGGGTGCAGTGCAAACGTCTGGAACAAGACAAAAACACGAAATTTCAGCTCTTGGCTCATCCTTGGCAAGGGATTTGTTCGCAGGCTGACCTCGGGAGCGGCATTTGAACTGGTGGCTTGAATTTGGCTGGAGAGGACTCAGACAAGTTGATTAATGGCAAGACGGGCAGCGTCTGAATTTAATCAGTCAACAAAACAAGAATAAATACACCATAAAAATTGAATGAGGGTAGTCCTCGGCATACGGCCATTCATTTGAAGTTGCAACGGCACTGAAAAACGGGACTTATGACTGTTTTTCAGACTTAGGACTGCTGCAGCGTCCTCACGGTCACCTGATCGCAATTGAGATGCTTGGCAACTGACTTGTATTTATGACAGCTCCACTGTCCCGGGGTCACATGATCCCCTTTTGCGACCATCTGATTAAGAAAGTCAATGGGGGAAGCTGGATTCACTTAACATCTGTGTTGCTAACTTATAGTGTTAAGTGAATCCTGTAGTGATTCACTTAACAACAGTGATAAGAAAGGTCACAAAGTGGGGCAAAACTCACTCAACATATATCTCACTTAACAACAGGAATTTTTGCCTCAGGTGTGAGTGTAAGTCAAGGACTACCTGTATAGAAAGGAGGCTGGGGTGTTAGATTGTGAAAAAAAATGATATAAAATAATAAAATGAAAATACAATGCAGTAAAATAATAAAATGAAAATACAATGGAAATTAATAAGAATAGAATAGAATAGAATATAGAATAAATTAATAGAATAGGATAATGAATAGAATAGAATAGAATAATGAATAGAATAGAATTATGAATAGAATAGAATAAAGAAGAGATGAGAACAGAGAACAGAACAGAATAGAATATATTGAATAGAGAATAGAACAGAATAGAGAACATACAGAACAGAATAGAATATATTGAATAGAGAATAGAACAGAATAGGGAACATACAGAACAGAATAGAATATATTGAATAGAGAATAGAATAGAACAGAGAACATACAGAACAGAATAGAATATATTGAATAAAGAATAGAACAGAATAGAGAACATACAGAACAGAATAGAATATATTGAATAGAGAATAGAACAGAATAGAGAACATACAGAACAGAATAGAATATATTGAATAGAGAATAGAATAGAACAGAGAACATACAGAACAGAATAGAATATATTGAATAGAGAATAGAATAGAACAGAGAACATACAGAACAGAATAGAATATATTGAATAGAGAATAGAACAGAATAGAGAACATACAGAACAGAATAGAATAAAGAATAGAGAACAGAGAAAAGAACAGAATACAACAGAATATAATGAATAGAGAATATAATATAACACAGAACAGAACAGAATAGAATAATAGAATAGAATAGAGAACATACAGAACAGAATAGAATATATTGAATAGAGAATATAACACAGAACAGAACAGAATAGAATAAAGAGAACAGAGAACAGAACAAAACAGAGCAGAGCAGAGCAGAATAGAATAGAACAGAGAACAGAAGAAAAGGAAAAGAAAAGCCAAAACAAAGTCACTTGTTTTATGAAATAGCAGCTTTTATAAATTTAGAAACATAACGAAATAAGATATAGAACACAGTGCATGGATAGATTGAAAACACGCAAAAACTACAAAAGCAATAAGGATTTTCTGTGCTGCTTTTTCTTTACGTGAAATATAAAATAATGGCTTAAGAGCCCCATAAACCAATTTAAAACCAGTTAAGGTGGCTAAAAGCCAAAGTTGGCCTTTATGTGGGTCAAATAAGTCAAGATGGCAGAGAGCTTTTCAAGAAAAGATTGGACATTAGTTTGATTGGGATGGTATAAGATCTCCTATCTTGGGCAGGGGGTTGGACTAGATGACCTCAGAAGTCCCTTCCAGTCTTTATGATTCTAGGATTCTATGGTCGTAAATACAGTGTGATGGAAGCCCCACCCTTTGGTTTGGACATGTGAAGGGGCGGACCTTCACAAGGGGTGGGGATTGGCATTGCTGTAGCTGCCATTTTGACTTTTTTGACCTTATTTGCAAACCTCGCGGGAGAAAGGGGATCTATGGAAGGAAGGCTTTTCATCAGGCATGGCCCCAACTTACCGGAAATAAGCTAAGATCATAACCGCAATTGTCAGCGATCCCAGCGAGATGGAATAACCAACGGTATAAATCACATAAAGCCGATGAAAAACTTCCTGCAACACACACATACAAAAGGATGCAGAGATGTGTTTGTCAATCTAAGATGGGTGGACGTCAGTTCTAAGCCAGCATTGAATGAAAGCCAGCTGGGTGTCTCTGGGCCAATCACCAGGAGATGGTGAGTTCTAGTCCCACTTTAGGCATGAAATCCAGCTGGGGGACTTTGTGCTAATCGGCAGGAGATCAGGAGTTCTAGTCCCTCCTTAGGTGTCAAAGCCGGTTGGGAGATTTTGGGCCAATCACCAGGAGATGGTGAGTTCTAGTCCCACTTTAGGCGTGGAAAGCCGGCTGGGTGACTTTGAACCAATCACCAGGAGACGGTGAGTTCTAGTCCCACTTTAGGTGTCAAAGCCAGCTGGGTGACTATGGGCCAATCACCAGGAGATGGTGAGTTCTAGTCCCACTTTAGGCGTGGAAAGCCGGCTGGGTGACTTTGAACCAATCACCAGGAGACGGTGAGTTCTAGTCCCACTTTAGGCATGAAATCCAGCTGGGTGACTCCGTGCCAATCACCAGAAGACGGTGAGTTCTAGTCCCACTTTAGGCGTCAAGGCCAGCTGGGTGACTGGATGTCACATTATCAACATCGGCAACCTTCCCAGCCAGCAGCTGAAGTGATTCTCTTAACAACTGAGGCAAAAAAGCTTACAAGGTCAAGTTTGACTCACTTAATGGCCACCTCACTTAGCAGTTCACATTCTGGTCCCAATTCTGCTCGTAAATTGGGGACTAACTGCAAATGAATGCATTATGCATAGCTGCCACTACAACAGGCCAGGATGGCTTACAAAATGTAACCGAGGAAGTATTTTTATTAACTGGCATGCTAAACCGGGGGTGTGGGGGGGTGGGCTTAGTAAGCCAATTATGGAAGTGAATGAGCTGCACAGAAGCCACAGTCAGCGGTTAATCACAGAAAGCAGGGGACAACACTGAGTGTTTCCTTGTTGCTCACACTTTCAATTGTGTGAAAGTTTGCAGCTATTTTGGAGCGCCGCTGGATCTGCACCTAGATGATTCTGAGTCAGTTTGGTGTAGTGGTCTAGAAACCAGGAGACGGTGAGTTCTAGTCCCGCCTTAGGCATGAAAGCCGACTGGGTGACTCTGGGCCAATCACCAGGAGGCGGTGAGTTCTAGTCCCGCCTTAGGCATGAAAGCCAGTTGGTGACTCTGGGCCAATCACCAGGAGGCGGTGAGTTCTAGTCCCGCCTTAGGCATGAAAGCCAGTTGGTGACTCTGGGCCAGTCATGGTGAGTTCTAGTCCCACCTCAGGCGTGAAAGCTGACTGGGTGACTCTGGGCCAGTCTTTCTCTCTCAGCCCCACCCACCTCACAAGGTTGTTGTCGTGCAGAAAATAAGAGGTGGGAGGAGTATCATGTGTGTTCGCTGTCGGGTTGTTTATGAAAATAATAAAGCTGGGATAGGAATTCAATAAATATAATCAATCAATTAATTAAGTATATTTAATTAATTATGTTTAATTAATCAATATAGGTTATAAATAACAGAATAACAAGAGTTGGAAGGGACCCCTGGAGGTCATCTAGTCCAACCCCCTGCTCAAGCAGGAGACCCTTACAGAATCAGAGAAGAGCAGCGTTGGAAGGGACCCCTGGAGGTCATCTAGTCCAACCCCCCCTGCTCAAGCAGGAGACCCTATGCTATTCCAACAAAGCGTTGTCCAATCTCTTCTTTAAAAAACTCCAGTGATGGAGCAGGTACAACTTCTGGTTGTAAGTTAATAATTTATGATTAAATAAATAAAGATTGTGAATGAATGAATGAATGAATGAATGACCGATTGGATGAATCAATCAATCAAATTCAAACCCCTGTGTGTCCCACTTCCTTCTCGTCACCCAGGTCGCCACTCACCTTTTCCGTGCTGTCGATAACAAGAAACTTGGCACATTCTGTATAGTTTGCCCAGGTACGGTTCTGGTTGGGCACCAACGCCCAGCTGCCGTTCAGGTCACACTGCCGATGGGCATAACCTGGCAGAAGGGCAGAGATGACGTGAAACAGGGAAGAAATTGCCTTTATTTATTTATTTATTTGGGTTTGTATGCCGCTCCTCTCCGGGGACTCGGAGCGGCTAACAACATATATATAACAGAGAATTACAATATAAAAACCCAAACAAGATATCTAAAAACCAATTAAAAAAACACACATTCAACGCAACAATCAACTACAAAGTTGTGCCTCAGTTGGACCCACACAAAGGGGGCAGGAACAGGGTCAGAGGGCCAAGAGGTGTACCGGGGGTGGTTGGTTGGAGAACCTGGGCTGTTTCAGCTAGTGGGCCTACAAACCACGATTCTCTGTTTAGGGACGGTTTGGTTGAGACTGAAAAAAGAGGCTTCTGTTTTTCTGCTTTATTCTCGGAAGGTTTAGAACAGCGGTTCTCAACCTTTTCCGGGGCTCGACACCAGCCCGCATCGCGCATGCGCGGCGTGACAGGCGCATCGCGCATGCGTGGCGCGACGGCCCGCAGCGCGATAGGGAAAAAAATGGCCGACCAAAAAAATAAAATAAAAATGGCGGACTGCGGTGCTTGGCGACCCCCGTGAAATGGTCGTTCGACCCCAAATGGGGTTGCGACCCACAGGTTGAGAACCGCTGGTTTAGAATTTCTTTCAAGTTTCTCTTGGAATTATTTCGGCTGATTTTAAGGGGTTTGGAGGTGGGAATTCTGGGAGTTGAATCCACGCATCTTAAAGTGGCTGAGACTGAGAAACACTGGCACCAGCGGCGATCCTGTGGAACAGCCTGCCACATGAAATGTAAAAAGCAGGAATTTTGGATCAGGGGATCTGTGTTATTCCGCCAAATCCAGGGATTGAATTTAATTGAATTTAAAGCTAATTATCCTTCTTCACATTGAAAGAGGATTTTTGAGAACATTTCCTGCAAAGGAACGAAAGAGGAGACAGCTGGGATCAGCATGAAAACGTTAACCATATGAATTGCTCTCAGCAGCTTCTACACTGCACACCTGCCAATGTTCAGCCCTGCTAGATTATACCTTTATTTTATCAACACCTTTTACTGAAGTGGGTGTGAGGCATGTGTCATTTAGATAGATAGACAGACAGACAGACAGACAGATAGATAGATAGATAGATAGATAGATAGATAGATAGATAAGGATAGATAGATAGATAGATAAATGATAGACAGATAGAGAGATAGGTAGATAGATGATAGACATAGATAGATGATGGATAGATAGATAGGTAGATAGACAGACAGACACTGACTGAGAGAGAGAAAAGAGATGATAGATGATAGATAAAAAGAATAAATAGATTGATAGAGGATAGATAAGAATAGATAGATAAATGATTGACAGACAGACAGATAGGTTGATAGATGATAGATGATGGATGGATAGATAGATAGACAGACAGACAGAGACAGACAGACAGATAGATAATGGATAGGTGGATGGAGGGATAGATGGAGGGATGGAGGCATAAATAAAAAGATGGATAGATATGTTTACTATGATTAATAGATAGATATAGTAGAGAGATGGATGGAATGATAGGAAGAGATACACAGGAAAAGAGAGAGAGAGATGGTGGGATAGATAGATAGACAGATATGATAGATGACAGATAGATAGAGATATGTAGATATAGATGATAGATTATAGATAGATAGAGATAGATGATAGCTAGATTATATATATATATAATTATTATATATATAAAACCTGAAGAACCAAGTCTTTGGTTCTTCGGGTTTTCTCCCACGTAGAATTTGAAGTGTCTTGGCGACGTTTCGACGAAGTCTCATATATATATATATATATGGATGGATGGATGGATGGAGGGAGCGAGGGGGAGAGAGGGAGGGAGAGAGAGAGAGGGAGGGAGGGAGAGAGAGAGAGGGAGAGGAAGGGAGAGAGGGAGGGAGAGAGAGAGAGAGGGAGGGAGGGAGGGAGGAAGAGAGAGAGAGAGAGACTGAGAAAGACCGATGGGCAGGTCCATATTTACCTTCATGGTTGAAGTCGTAGATGTAATCTGGGCAGGGCATGGAGACCACTTTCCCGGGGGGGGCCCGGGGCCAGCAAATGAGGTTGTCCCACTCGGGGGCACAAAATCCATCTGCAAGACAGAAACAGGGAAGTTATACAGCGATGGGTGATCACAGACACAAATCACAGAAGTGGGACTTGTGACCTCTCATTCTGCAGATGCAGCCAATCCTGGATTTATGTTTAGCGACTGATCAAAGTTACAACAGCACTGAAAAAAGTGACATGATCGTTTTTCAGACTCACAACTGTCGCAGCATCCCCCTGGTCATGTGATCAAAATTCGCACACTTGGCAATTGAGTTGTAGTTATGACGGTCGCAGTGTCCTGGGTCCTGTGATTGCCGTTTGCGACCTTCCCAGCTGGCTTCCAACAATCACAGCCAGTGGGGGGAGTCGGATTCGCTTAATGGCACATGACTCAGTTAACAACGGCAGTGATTCCCTTAGCAACACTCAGCATTACTGGTACATATACAGAAACATTCAACACAACTGCGGAACTTAACAACACTTCCTTTCTCTTTCTGGGAAATATTTCTCCCCTTGCCACATTAGAAGAGATAACTGTGGTTTGTTTGTCTGACTTTATCAAAGCTGAAATTAAGCCATAAATTCTGGCAGTCCTTCCTTCCTTCCTTCCTTCCTTCCTTCCTTCCTTCCTTCCTTCCTTCCTTCCTTCCTTCCTTCCTTCCTTCCTTCCTCCTTCCTTCCTTCCTTCCTCTCTCCCTTTTTTCTGTCCTTCCTTTCTCCTTCCCTCCCATTTCTTTCTTTTTCTTCTGTACTTCCTCCCCTCTTTCCTTTCCTTCCTTCCTTCCTTCCTTCCTTCCTTCCTTCCATCTCTCCATCCCTTCTCCCTCCTTTCTCTCCCTTTTTCTCCCTCCCTCCCTTCCTTCCATCCCCTTCCTTTCTTTTTCTTCTGTACTTCCTTCCCTCTTTCCTTCCTTCCTCCTTTCTGCCCTCTTCTTTTCTTCCTTCCTTCCCACATCCCTTCCTTCCTTTTTTCTGTCCTTCCTTTCTCCTTCCCTCCCTTTTCTTTCTTTTTCTTCTGTACTTCCTTCCCTCTCTCCTTCCTTCCTTCCTCTCACTCACTCACTTACTCACTCATTCACTCACTCCCTCACTCACTCCCTCACTCACTCCCTCACTCACTTCCTTTCCTTTCTCCTTTCTTCTTTCCTTTTTCTCCTTCCTTCCTTCCTTCCTTCCTTCCTTCCTTCCTTCCTTCCTTCCTTCCTTCCTCCCTCCCTTCCTTCCTTTCGTGCTTGACTCAACATCTGCTCCATGTGGGAAGCCCACAAAAACCTTCTGCATCTTTGCATGGAAAGAGACGCCAGCCCAGCTCCCAAGGTGTTTGTCTAGCTAGTGGAACAGAATATAAATCACCCCAAGGTTAGGCTGGCACTCTGAGCGGGCAGTGCCAACCGCAGGCAGGCAGGCAGGCAGGCAGGGGTGGGGTGGGGTGGGGTGGCTGGTGGGCCCTTGTGGAGGGTCTGTTACGGGAAGGATGAGCCCTCCTTGTAAAGAAGCTGGAGACAGAAGCCTCAAGAGTACTAGAAAAAGACAGAGGGGAAGGGGAGGGAAAGGAGAATAATGGAGGAAGGAAGGAAGGAAGGATAGAAAGGAAGGATAGGAAGGATAGGAAGGAAGGAAGGAGAAACAGAGAAGGAAGGAAACGAGGGAAGGAGGGAGGAAGAAAGGAAGGAAGGAAGGAGAAACAGAGAAGGAAGGAAACGAAGGAAGGAGGGAGGGAGGATATGGAGAAGGAGGGAGGAAGGAAGAAAGGAAGAGGAAGGAGGGCAAGAAAGGAAGAGGAAGAAAGAGGAAGAGGGAGAGAGAAAGGTAAGAGAAAAAAGGAAAGAAAGAAACAGAAGTAAATATGGGAGAGAGAGAGAAAAAAGGAAGAAGAAAAAGGAAGGAAGGAAGGAGAAACTAAGGAAAGAAACGAGGGAGGGAGGGAGGAAATGGAGAAGGAGGGAGGGAGGAAGGAAGAGGAAGGAGGGCAAGAAAGGAAGAGGAAGAAAGAGGAAGGGAGAGAGAAAAGCAAGGGAAAAGGAAAGGAAAGAAAGGAATAGAAATAAATAAGGGAGAAAGAGAGAAAGAGAAAAAGGAAGTAGAAAAAGGAAGGAAGGAAATAAAGAAGGAAGAAAGGCAAAGAAGCAAAAGAGGGAGAGAGGGAGAGCAGAAAGAAAGAAAGAATGAATGGAAGGAAGGAAGGAAGGAATGGTGGGTGGGAGGGAGAGAGGGAGGGTATAAAATGTAAAAGAAAGAATAAAGGAGAAAGAAAACAGAAAGAAAGAAGGAAGCAGAAAGAAAGAAGGAAAGGAAGGAAGGAAGGAAAGGAAGGAAGGAAGGAAAGGAAGGAAGGAAGGAAGGGTAAACCCACAGCTTTGGCCACCAAGATTGACCCACATGGGGCAGTTTGGCATGCCACCCTGAGCTCTGCCAAAGACCCCAAAAGCCCCGGGTGGGCGTGTCCTTCAGGACCCTTCCCTTGCCACAACTCAGGGACCTTCCTGACTCTAACATCAGATCTTCCCTTATGAAGATCCCACCGATTCCAGGTAGGACTTGCCTGCCTAAAGGTTTTGCTCCAAAGGTCAAGATGGGACCAAGGAGTCACCATGCCTGAGATCTGGAAGTTCTCGTGGTTGCAAGGCTGAGATGTTTCTCCCAAGTCTACAGGTCCAGAAGTCACCAACATGGAAGGACAGACCGCAGGCAGCAAAGGGGAGCCAACAGACAAATGAGTAAACCAGCCGCCATCTTATGCCCTCCAGATTGACGTCCACATGTTGTTCCTCAAAACAGAAACATCTGGCATCCCTGGCACGGCCGGCATGGCACTGCCCGTCTCTTACTGGTCCAAAGATCACAACTGGAGAAGGCATCAGAGCTTCTCCTTCCAACCACCAGGCGATGCCAGGCCCGAGAAATGGGTGGACCTCAGCCCCCCAACTAAATATGATTCAACTAGGAAGGTCAATAAATTAAACCCAGCTAATACGATTAAGGGAAAGACTCCCTTGTGAAGGCAAGTTGGTCTTCACAAATACGTCTCTGTCATTTTCTTGGCCGGAATGACCAACGTGGTTTAAGATGGCCTCCTTCCAGGATGTGATTTCAACTCAAAATTTCCAGGTGACACAGACTGGAATTCTCTTTCCAGAGCACATTGACCCCCTTCGAGTTGGCCAAATCTGCCAGTTGGAAGAATGTCCACCCTTGAGAAGAAGTCAAGGAGAAATCAGGAGGAACTGGGAGAGATTTAGGATAATAATAATAATTCAGGAAAAGAAGATCCTTTTTCATGCTGCAGATTTTCTATTAAGTCAAAGAGGACAACGGTGGAGAAGGGATGTAGATGAGTGTCTCTCAACCTTGACCACCTTAAGACTTTTGGACTTCAACTTCCAGAATTCCCCAGCCAACTCTCATCTCAACATCCACCGTTCCAGAACATCTGGATAGAAACTGGCCCTGCATCTCTGGGGGATTCTGGGAGTTGAGGTTCATACATCTTAAAGATGCCACTCTTCTAGATATTCCTTCTACAGCTTAGAACTATGTGCTGGACCTAGATTGTCCACCATTCCAGCATATCTGGAGAGATGCTGGACCTTCATCTCAGCATGTTTGTCTGGGGGATTTTGGGAGTTGAGCTTGGAAGTATATGTTGGACCGAGAACATCCACAATTCAAGCCAATCTGGACAGAACCTTCATATCAACATGGCTAGCTAGGGGATTTTGGGAGTTGAAGTCCACACTCTTAAAGTTGCCAAGATTGAGAACCACTGTTCTAGATATTCCTTCTACAGTTTGGAACCATTGATAGACCTAGAATGTCCACCATCCCCTGCATCTTAGCATGGCTGGCTAGCTGGGGAATTCTGAGTTAAAGTGTCCAAGAATGAGTAACACCATTCTATCACTGTTCTAGATATTCCTTCTATGGATTGGAACCTAGAACATCAACCATTCCAGCCTTTCTGGAGCAAAGCTGGCCTTGCATCTTAGCATGACTTGCTGGGAATTCTGGGAGCTGAGACCCACACATCTTAAAGTTACCAAGATTGAGAACCACCGTTCTAGATATTCCTTCTACAGCTTAGACCTATTGTTAGACCTAGAACGTCAACCATTCCAGCCTTTCTGGAGCAAAGCTGGCCTTGCATCTTTCAAGTCAGGGAAACACTAACCAGCTCAGCAGTCCTGAGCTCTGGAGACAGGAAAATACTTTCAGCCACGTCAAAGTGTGACTTGTGTGTGTGTGCTTTGGACACCCTCCACACCATGAGGTCTTGCAAATACACTCCCATGTGTTTCGATTGAACCTATCCGATTTTGACAGGGCGGTTTGCTTCAACAAATAAAAGCTTTATTTATTAGGAGGTTGAAGAGCGAAAACAAAGAGACGAACAACATCTGGAATTAAACAGGGAGAAGATCAATTGCAACAATCAGCTTACACATGGGCGAGAACCTCATGCGAGCAATTTTCCCACAATAGAAGAATGGATGGTGAAGTGATGGGGTTGGCAGAGATCCTAAAACTGATTGTGCTAATTAAAGAAAAGAATTTATCTAGTTTTTGTTTCCATTTGGAAACCACTTCTGGATTTTATACTTGAACCTAAAAAAAAAAAAAAAAAGAAAGTCTAATTTTAGGTGTTGATGAGAGTGAGGTCATTGTTATAGAAATGGCTGGAAACGTTTAGAAATAAATAGTAATGTGGGGTCCTTGGTGGTCTCCAAGACTGGTGGTTTTCTTGCAGACTTTCATGACCCAGCTAGGGAATGTCATCGGTGCGAGAAGGGAGGGGGATTCTAGGGTCTAGCATTGAAGATGTTTCCTAGGTGGGTCATGAAACGTCTGCAAGGAAACAAGTATGCTCAGACAGCAGCAAAGATCCTGAAATCATCATCATCATCTTCTTCTTCTTCTTCTTCTTCTTCTTCTTCTTCTTCTTCTTCTTCTTCTTCTTCTTCTTCTTCTTCTTCTTCTTCTTCTTCTTCTTCTTCTTCTTCTTCCTCCTCCTCCTCCTCCTCCTCCTCCTCCTTCTTCTTCTTGTTCCTCCTCCTCCTCCTCCTCCTCCTCTTCCTCTTCCTCTTCCTCTCCTCCTCCTCCTCCTCCTCCTCCTCCTCCTCCTCCTCCTCCCCCCCACAACCCATCTCCTTCTAGCTCTAATGACGTTCACTAGCTGGGTCATGAAATGTCTGCAAGAAAACCACCCAGCTCAGAGAGCATCAAGGACCCCCCACCCCAAGTTCAACCCCTAAGCTATAAATATTCTGCCCCCCTCCCGAAATAGAAATGGCTGCAGGAGTGCGTGTGTGTTGTGTGTGCGTTGTGTGTGTTTACAAGCAGAGAGTAAGTTTGAGCCTCAACGTTTCCCGTTCTTAGTGCGATCGTTGCACTACTTTAATGCATAGTGCAAAAACTGCCCCAAAGTGTTCACCCCGAGATGCTTGTTTTGCCTTCAGAATTCTTAGGCAAACATTATTTGTGTTTTGTTGTTGTTGTTGTTGTTTTAAAAAAAGCCATCATAAACATGCCGAAATGGACTGGAACAAATTTAAGTGCAGGAAGGCTGACAAATTGAGAAGAACACAACGGGTTCCAGATGGGAGATGCCGAGTGCGACTCATTAAAAGGCATTCTGAAACAATTATGTGTTTCTTTTCCTGGGTTCGAGCTGGGAAGGAAAAGTGGGAAGAGATAGGACACTTTTCCAGATGGGAATCGGCTCTCTCTCGGGACCTAAGTGGTCATCCAGTCCAACCCCCTGCATGCTGCAGGATTCGTGACCTCAGAATGAGGTGGTTGGTTGCTGTTATTGGTAGTTCTTGACATACGACCAGTTGCTTATCGGCCATTTGAAGTCACAACGGACCAACCTGTGGGCCCAATTAGTCCTCGACTTACAGCAACTCATTTAGTGACCGTTTGCAATTTACAACGGCACGATTTTTGGAACATTCAACCATTACAGCATCCTCATGTGATCAAAATTCAGATGTTGGCAAGTGACTCATAGTTACAATGGTTGCAGCATCCTGAGATCACGTGATCCCCTTTGCAACCTTCTGGCGAGCAAAGTCAATGGGGGGGGAACCAGATTCACTTAACGACCATGTTGCTAACTTTAAAACTGAAGTGATTCACTTAACAACTGTGGCAGGAAAGGTCATAGAATGGGGCAAAAGTCACTTAACAACCATCTCACTTAGTAACAGAAATTTTGGGGTCCATTGTGGTCGTAAGTTGAGGACTGCCTGTATCTACAACCCAGATACGAATTCATGACAGTTGGTGCCCTGCACAGACATTTGCAGTTTCCTGCAGTCACAGATCGCATTTTACAATGGTTTTTTTTTTTTGCCAAAATCCCACCTTTATTTCTGATTTTCAGCAAAACTAGCCTAGAGCAGTGGTTCTCAACCTTTTTAATGCCGCGACCCCTAACCGGTCGTAAGTCGAGGACTTCCCAACTGGTGGTAAGTCGAGGACTTTCCCTGCCCGGGAGCGCCGCACATGCATGGTGCCACCCCCTGCGCTGGCCGAGGCGTAGCTGGCAAGGGGCAGCGACGGTGCAGGGCGACCACCGGCTGGGCCACCAGCTGGCCCAGCCCAAGGGAGGTAAGGCACCCGCCGGGCCCCAACGCGCGCCAGCAACCCTCCCTGCGCCCGCCGGCCTCCCACCTCCCACACCTGGCCCTCTTTTACTTCCATTTTTATCAGTTGCTCAGAAGGGAGGGGTGGAAAGTTCCGGAGAGGTCGCCTTCGCTGCAGACAACGTGCAGCACCGTTTGCAGACTTGGACTTTTGGCGGGCTCAGCAGGGCGGAGACAGCCTGGACAATTCCTATTGGCTTTTTAAAGCCAATAGAATTAGACTCTATTCAAGAGAGTCTATTCTATTGGCTTTCAAAAGCCAATAGAATAAGGGGGAGTAGCACAGCTAAGGAAAAGGGGGGGAAAATGGCGGACTGCGTTGTTTGGCGACCCCTGTGAAATGGTCATTTGACCCCAAATGGGGTCACGACCCACAGGTTGAGAACCACTGGCCTAGAGCAAACCATGGGTTCACTTAACGACTGCTGCATTAACTTAATGACTGTCACAAAAAAGGTTGCAGAATCAAGTCAGCCGCATGACCAACCCACTTTACGAGTTATGACCGTGATGGGCAGGCTCCATTATTTGTCGTAATTTGAGGACAACCTGCACTACCCTTTCCGCCCCTGGAGACGGGAACCGGGAGAAGAATCTCGAGAGGTGGGAATTCACCGGGGTAGCGAACAAGTCCAGCACTGGATGACCGAACCTCTCCGATATCTCCCTGAAGAGATCCGGGTGCAGGTGCCACTCGGAATGGTCCACTGTGGCTCTGCTCAAGAACCCCACTCGCCAATTTGTCTCTCCTGAGATGTATTCAGCCTTGAGGGACGAGGAGTTGGTCTCCACCCAGGTTCCCAACAATTGAGCCTCGGCCAAGAGGGACCCAGAGTGGGTACCCCCTTGCCTGTTGATATGGGCTTTTGCTGCCATGTTGTCCATGAGGACTAGAACATGTTGCCTTGCCACAGTGCTGCTAAAGTGGTCTAGAGCCAGATGTAGAGCTCTGAGCTTCAACCAGTTTATGTTGTGCTTCAGATCTGACCGGGACTACCGACCCTGGGCCAAGTGGGATTACAGGTGCACTCCCCAGCCGAACAGGCTGGCATCCGATGTTAGGATGAGTTGATTGGGCTCCTTGAACAAGGTTCCCCTGGCCGTCGCTGGAGGGATTTCAGGGTCTGTAACGGGACCCTTACCCTGTGGATGGAGAAACTGGTGCCCAGTCTAGTGATGGCGAACCTTTTAGAGACCGAGTGCCCCAAAACTGGCCCCCACCCCCATCCACGCTCTGCCCTGCCCGCTGGGCCACCCACCACCTCCATGGCCTGCCACAGATCACCCAGGCAGCGCCATGGCAGCCATGCCCTCCACCCGTGCCCCACAGCATCATCTGCGCGTGATGGGGCGCAAGGGCAGAATCTTGTCCCTGCTGCTCAGCTACCATGTCCTTGGCTGCGCTGCTTCACATGGGCCGTGAGGAGGGGGTCATGGGAGAAGGTGGGGCTGGGGCAACGGTGTGTGTGCCCACAGAGAGGGCTCCGAGTGCCACCTCTGGCACGCATGCCATAGGTTCGCCACCATTGGCTTAGTCTCTGGAACGGAAGCAAGAACCATTGTAGGGTTCTGGAGTGGAGTCGAGCCCAAGGAACTACTGCTATGCAGGAAACCATCTTTCCTAGCAGTTGAGAAAGAGTTGCTAGGCTAGGGTGACTACTCGTTCCCTTTGAATCTGGGTAACTAGGGATCGGATACTGTCCCGATGTTCCTGAGACAGGTAAATCTCCATGTGTTTGCAACGTAGAGGTGATCCAGTAGCAAGGAGCCAACTTAATGGGATAGCCAGCACACTCACAATCCTGGTGGTGGTGGCAAAACGAAGTTAATCGGTAGCCAGCACACTAATACTCCTGGTAGTGGCGGCAAGACCAACTTAATGGTGTAGCCAGCACACTTCTGATCCTGTTAGTGGCAGCAACCAACTTAATGTGGTAGCCAGCATACTG
The DNA here is from genome assembly GCA_034064705.1 of Bothrops alternatus. Taxonomy (NCBI): domain Eukaryota; kingdom Metazoa; phylum Chordata; class Lepidosauria; order Squamata; family Viperidae; genus Bothrops; species Bothrops alternatus. The sequence continues at coordinate 42,836 of JARGCV010001130.1, read as the reverse complement.
ATAACCCTGTTAGTGGCGGCAAGGCCAACTTAATGTGGTAGCCAGCACACTTATAAGTAGTGAAATCGGTGATAGGAAGAGGCGCTGAAAATGGCAGCAGTTAAAGCGGGCACTCAGCCACACCCTGAAGTATTTGGAAATTGCGTCCTGAAGGGAGGCTGTTGTTGTTGCCTCTAATTGTAATAGCCTTGGTATGTGGCGAGCTGACAAGCAACCTGGGATTGGAGAAGCAGCATCTTCGAAATATTGTTCCTTAACTCTGGCCTTCCGAATGGCCTGAGAGTGTTTGTAAGGCTTTCAAAATTTCAAAGGAGAGGCACCCTTGCTGTCACTTGGACCTTCTAAAAGGTTGACCTCCTGCCCCCTGAAAGGGCCACTTGGCCTGAAATTGCTGTCTGGGTCCATCCCTGTTACCAGATCTGTCGAACTGACGGTCAGGTCTGGGAGGATAAGGGCGGGAGAAATGAGTGAATTCGGACCCTGTTTCGGTTGAACGAAAGGACTTAGGGCAGTGATGGCGAAACTTTTAGAGACCGAACTGCAACCCCAAAACCCACTTATGTATTGTTGGGTGCCGGGTGGGCGTGACCCATTAGGTGGGTGTGGCCCATTGGGTGTGGGTGTGGCCCAATGGGTAGGCATGCCCTATTGGGTGGTAACGGAAGACTGGGTGGGACTAAAAAGTTCAATCAATTTTCAACTTCGCGAGATCTTTTTTTTTCCTGTGAGAAGTCGAAATTGATTGATTGATTGAATTAACCTTTTTTTTTTTGCACACGGCGGCGGAGGCCTAAAGCGAAAAGGTTTTATAAAACCCAGCTGAAGGCCTAGGACGGGGGCAACGGTGCGCGTGCCCACAGAGAGGGCTCTGCGTGCCGCCTGTGGCACGCGTGCCATAGGTTCGCCACCACGGACATAGGGCATAACTCTCCTATCTGCCCTTCTAATAAGATGGGACATGATCTTGCGTTTATCCTTATTTTCAATCAGATAAGGATTTAGTGCCTCCCCTGAAAGGGGCTGTGGCCAACCGCCATTTAGACCTAGCATCCGCTCGCCACTGTCTGAGCCACAAAAGTCTGCGAGAAGTGACGTTAGACACTAATGCCCGAGAGGAAAACCTGGCCCCGTGTAATGATGAGTCCGCCATGTATTCTGATGCAGCCACTAATTTGTTTAAGTCGTGGTGCATCCGTGCCTCTTCTGGCGGGACTCTAGCCTGCAACTGGCGAAGCCAGAGGAGTGAGATTCTGGCGGAAAAGGAAGTGGATGTAGCTGCCTTTACCGCCCATGCTGAGGCTTGATGGGTCCTGCGGAAATTGAGTTCCACTTTCTTATCCTCTGAATTCAAGGCCTCTGCCATAACTCCAGACACCGTGAAAGAAGAAAACAATGGTGCTAAGGGCTCACCTACAGCGGGGACTGCTAGCACCTCTGACAGTGCTGGGGCCACATTAAAGAACTTTTTATCAGTACCCCCCCGGGGATGGAAAGGTACCAGGCGTACCCCATTGTCTTTGGACTATATTGAGGAAAAGGCGGGGGAGAGGCAGGAAATGTCTTGCTGGATAAAGGTTGGTTCTGAAAAGACAGTACTGGTAGGACCCTGGCTGGTGGAAGGCTCAGCCTGAGGGACCCCTTCAGAACCAATTCCTGGCCTTGTGGAGTAAGGACTTGAAGAGGGCCGGATTAAACAGGCCTACGAAAGGCGGACGATCAGGGGATAAGTCCTCATCTTCTGACATCCCCTGCTGGGAGGGGGAAACCGACCCCTGGTATGCGACTGCTTCTGCCTGGGAGAGATAAGACGGGATCCCTGATGCTATTGACTCAGGTCGAGATCTCTGGTGTAGGGTCGAAGCTACGCCTTGGGCAATAGCCTGAGAAATCAGAACCTGCAGTTGCTCTGATAACACTGTCTCCGGAGCCTCTGAGGGGAGAAACCCTGCCACTGCAGGGGTGAATGTGGCCTCTGGGCCCAGAGGCCTAGCTGTACTCGGAGGAGCAAGGATCTGAAGGCCAAGCCCCTCACTGGAAAGAGGAACCATTGCCACCTGCTCTGCCATGCGAAAAATGAACTGACCTGTTCCCCCTTCTGGAGACCAGGCACTTGGAGCAGCAGAGGTTGAAGGAGCATGTTGAGGGCCAAAAACCGATGCCTCCATGGGAACAGGAGTAACCTGACCAACTCTCGCCTCATTCTGTTGCTTTGCAGTTTTGGAGAACTGTTTTTCCAAGGCCTGGTGCCTTCTGTTTGCTTCTTTCTCAGCAGCTTTAGATGACCTTTTGCCAGAGATCGCTCTGGCTCTGAATTTCCCAGCAGCCTCTTGTTTGGCTGATCTGGATTTCTTGTGCCTGGAAGAATTGCTGGAGGCACCTTGAGACACCTTGAGCTGCAGTGTCATCTGCCATTGCAAATAAGAGATATCACAGCAATGTAACAGAGAATCCCAGCAGCAAGGAGCCAGGTTGTGGCTAGCGGTGGTGGTGGCAATAGCCAGCACACTCACAATCTTGATAGTGGCGGCGGACCAACTTAATGGAATAGCCAGCGCACTTATAAAGCTGTTAGTGGCGGCAAGACCAACTTAATGGTGTAGCCAGCACACTTGTAATCCTCTTAGACCAACAATGGTACGGCCAGCACACTTGTGATCCGGTTGGTGGAGGCGAGACCAACTTAATGGTACGGCCAGCACACCTATAAGCAGCCAAATTGGTGGTGTGTAGGAGCGCTGAAATGGCGGCAGTTGAAGTGGGCACTGAGCCACGCCCTGAAGCGTTTGGGAGGCTGGAAGCTGTTTCTGTTGCCTTAGTATGCAGCAAGGTGCTAAGGGAGAAGCGGCACTCGCGAAATGCCACGCCTTAATCCTGGCCTTCCGTGTGATTTACGGACATTCAAAATGGCAGCCACCAGAACGCCCTCCTGCTCCGTCGTTTGGGCCAAATTAGCAGAAGCGGCAGCTGCTTCTATGGCCGGGCTAACGAAATCGCTAGCTGAAATTTTGCCGAAATGACTCTGTTTGAGTCAAAATAGGCCCGCTAAAGACCAAGAGCCAATCTTCGCCACATCTCTCTTGGGCTAAGACTAAGTCATTCCCCAAGGAAAGGCAAGATTTATTTTATTTTTTATTTATTTTTGTGATTTCTATACCGCCCCCCTCCCGAAGGACTCGGGGCGGTGTACAGCCCAATTAAAAAACATCAACATACAAAAAGTAAAATTATTAAAAATAGAGTAAATAATTTGGCCCAATCATTTAAAAATCCAATACATAATCTTAAAAACTCAATCCCCTAAAAACAATTATGGCGTTGGTACCGGAGCTACTATCCCAGGCCGGCTTGTCGAAAAAGATGTGTTTTTAATTCTCGACGGAAGGAGCGCAATTCCGTCATCGTGCAGAGTTCGGGGGGGGGAGTTCGTTCCAAAGCGTTGGAGCTCCCACAGAGAAGGCCCTCCCCCTGGGGGTCGCCAGCCGACATTGTCTGGCCGACGGCACCCTGAGGAGACCCACTCTGTGGGAGCGTACCGGACGGCGGGAGGTATTTGCTGGCAGAAGGTGGTCCTGTAGATATCCGGGTCCGATGCCATGGAGCGCTTTAAAGGTGGTCACTAACACCTTGAAACGCACCCGGAAGGCCACCGGCAACCAGTGCAGCTCGCGCAGGAGCGATGTTACATGGGAGCGCCATGACGCTCCGGTCACTACCCGCGCGGCCGCATTCTGGGCCAGCTGAAGCCTCCGGGTGCATCTCAAGGGGAGCCCCATGTAGAGAGCATTACAGTAGTCCAGCCTGGAAGTGACGAAGATGGATTCCATGTGTGAAAATGGTCACTAAATGAATGGTTGTAAATTGAGGACTACCTGAAATCTTTGGCTTACAACCTTTCATTTACCGACTGTCATAATACTACTGAAAAAAGTGGCATGACCGGTCCTCACACTTATGACCGTTGCAGCATCCCCTCTGTCATATAATCTAAATTTTGGCACTTGGTAACCGGCATGTACTTACAAAGGTTGCAGCATCCCAGAGTCACGTGACCATCATCGGTGACCTTCCCAGCCACCTTCTGGGAAGGATTCACTTAACGACCGTGTGATTCACTTAATAACTGCAGTGATTCCCTTAGTAACCATGGCAAAAAGGTCGTAAAATCGGGTGTTTCTCACTTAAAAACACCAAGGGCATAAAATCGGATGCAGCTTGCTAAACAGCTGCCTTGCTTAGCGACAGCAATTGCACTGCCTACTGTGGTCGTAAGATGAGGAGTCCCTGAATTACAGAAAATTTAGGTCTCTTTGATTTCTCTCCCTTAGAATCCGCTTCCTTCCTGTCGATTAACCTTTTCCCAAGACGCTGCCAACCTCCATTCAATAAATGCAATAAATTCTCCAGGCTTTTAATTACCGTTAAGCTGCATTTCTGGCCAATTTTTTTATGATAAAACACAACAGATGCATCGGTTGCCCAGGCTTTATAATTTTTGCATCTCTTTTCTCTTGGATCCCGATCGGCTTTTTATACAAAAGGAAATTGTTATACACAACGGATTACAGGATAGTCCTCCACACACACAGCAGTTCATTTAGTGACTGTTCAAAGTTGCAACAGCACAGAAAAAAACTGACTTAGGACCGTTTTTCACACTTACGACTGTTGTAGCCTTCCCATGGGTCATGTGATCGAAATTCAGAGGCTTGGCAACTGTCATATTTATGACGGCCGCAGCATCCCGGGGTCACATGATTCCCTTTTGCGACGTCCTGATAAGCAAAGTCAATGGAGGAAGCCAGATTCGCTTAACGACCGTGTGACTAATTTAACAGCTGCAGTGATTCACTTAACAACCGTGGCTAGAAATTCACTTAACAAATGGCTCACAGCAACAAAAAAATTGGGCTCAATTGTGGTCATATCTCAAGGACTATATATCTATATCTATATCTACGGCTATATCTGTTTGTCTATCTATCTATCATCTATCTATTATCTGTCTATGACTGTCTGTCTATCTATCTATCTATCTATCTATCTATCTATCTATCTATCTGTGTCTATTTATCTATCTATCATTTATCTGTCTATTTATCTGTCTGTCTGTGTCTGTCTGTCTATCTATCTATCTATCATCTCTCTCTCTCTCTATCATTTATCTATTTATCTGTCTCCCTCCCTCCCTATCTATCTATCTATCTATCTATCTATCTATCTATCTATCTATCTATAATCTATCTGTGTCTATTTATCTATCTATCATTTATCTGTCTATTTATCTGTATCTATCTATCTATCTATCATTTATCTGTCTATTTATCTATCTGTCTGTCTGTCTGTCTGTCTGTCTGTCTGTCTATCTATCTATCTATCTATCTATCTATCTATCTATCTATCTATCTATCTATCTATCATCTCTCTCTCTCTCTCTATCATTTATCTATTTATCTGTCTCCCTCCCTCCCTCCCTCCCTATCTATCTATCTATCTATCTATCTATCTATCTATCTATCTATCTATCTATCTATCTATCTATCTATCTATCTATCTATCTATCTGTGTCTATTTATCTAACTATCTGTCATTTATCTGTCTATTTATCTGTATATCTATCTATCTATCTATCATTTGTCTATTTATCTGTCTGTCTGTCTGTCTGTCTGTCTGTCTGTCTGTCTATCTATCTATCTATCTATCTATCTATCTATCTATCTATCTATCTATCTATCTATCTATCTATCTATCATCTCTCTCTCTCTGTGTCTCTTTATCTATCTATCATTTATCTATTTATCTGTCTCCCTCCCTCCCTCTCTAAAAAAAACCCCCTCTAACGGGTGTAAAAGAATCTGCATTAAGGAAAGGCAGGGATTGAAATGGGCACTTTGATCTGCAAAGGAAGCGTTCAATCCTTGCAGTGAGCAGGATAAATCCCTGGATGGGGCACCACCGGGAGATCCCAGGATGTCAGTCTCTACTGTGGCAAATCCAAAAAATATGATTGGAGAAGTTCATTTCTCCACCTCTGAGGAAAAAAAAAAAGAGGGTGGTTGCCAATTGTCCAAAGCTGTGATGGAGTTTCCTGTGTGTGTGAATGGCACCCAAAGAGGGCATCTAGTGAGTTTCCATGGTTGAGGATGGATTTGAACCCGGCTGAAGGAGAAAAAAAAAAAAAGAGCTTTGAAAGAAGGACAGTGAAGAAGATGCACCAAAACTAGTTTACCAGGAAGGTTTACTGAGTACTATTGGCTTTGGACCAAACACCAGGCGACAGTGAGTTCTAGTCCCAGCTTAATCATGAAACTTAGAACCAGAGGCTTGGAAGGGGCCTTAGAGGTCATCTAGTACAACCCGGTACTTGAGCAAATGGGCTTGTTAGGCTGCAGAAAAGGATACAGCAACCTAAAGCCCCCTTTGCTGGAATTAGGACCAGATTTAGGAGTTCATTTTTAAAAAAACAAACCCCCCCAAACACGGCCCCTCCCCTTGAAACCACTTCTGTCGCATTCTTGCGCAGTGTCTTTACTTCCTCCTAATTAATTCTGACTTCATTCCCAGCATCTCGTTAGCTCACACTAATTAATTCCAGACCAAGCAGGCGTGACTGCGTCCGCTCATGGCCAGGTTTTTCTCAGAAAAACCTTTCGTTGGGCAAAAACTTTCTCTTAACTTTTCTTTGCTTGCAATCAAAACACAGAGAGGACCACCGACCAATCGGCAGCCTCGGTCCTTCCGTGATGGCCCAATCAGAACGCGAGGACGCACATCTCCCGCCCTGGGAAGATTTCAAGGAAGCCCCGCCCATGAATTACGATTGGAGAAATAAAAATCTCCTTTTGTCTTTTACACAGGGAGTAAAAGAATTTCCGTCGCTAAGTGAGGCAGTTGTAAAGTGAGTGGCGTTCAATTTTATGTCCTTTTCTGCCACTGTTATTAAGCAAATCACTTAAGTTGTTAAGTCTGCAAATGGGGGATCACGGGATCCTGGGGTGCTGTAACTAGCATCAAAACACGCCAGCTGTCGAGCGCCTGAATTTCGATCCCTTCACGCTGTGACGGTCATAAGTGTGAGGACTGGCCGTAAGTCTCTTTTTCCAATGCTATTATAACTTTGAATGCTTGTATGTCGAGGATACAGCCAAGCATATTCGATATAATACAGACAGTCCTTGGCTTACGGCCACAATTGGGGCCAAAATTTCTGTTGCTAAGCGAGACAGCTCTTAAGTGAGTTTTTGCCTCATTTTACGACCTTCGTGGCCACAGTTGTGAAGTGAATCATTGCAGCTGACAAGTTAGTATCACAGTTGTTAAGTGAATCCAGCTTCCCCCATTGAGTTTGCTGGTCCCAGGGTCGCAAAAGGGACCCCGGGACACCGTCATAAATATGAGTCCATTATCCAAATTTTGATCACAGGGATGCTGCTATGGTCATAAAATATGAAAAATGCTAACAAATCCCTATTTTCAGTGCCATTCTAACTTCAAATGGTCACTAAATTGAGGACTGCTTGTAAGTCTGTATGTGTGTGTGTATGTGTGTATGTGTGTGTGTATATGCACGAAGCCGAAAGCACCAGCCTGAAGATGACGAATGGGACTTCGTCGAAACGTCGCCAAGACACTTCAAATTCTACGTGGGAGAAAACCCGAAGAACCAAAGACCTACATACAAACACCCGCAAAAACCTCAGAAAACATACATATATACATACATATATACATACATATATACATACATACATACATACATACATACATACATACATACATACATACATATATATATATATATATATATATATATATATATATATATATATACACATATATTCAAAATTTTGTGGCTGACAAAGAGTTAAAGGGAGACTATTATAGCTATTTCAAGCTCTTTAGCTCTCATCAGCTAATCTTACCCCTCTAGCTGATGAGAGCTAAAGAGCTTGAAATAGCTATAATAGTCTCCCTTTAACTCTTTGTCAGCCACAAAATTTTGAATTTACAAGTTATCACAGTAGTGACGTCTGCCTGCAAAAAATGCTCCTAGGACTGGAGCGAAACGCAGAACAGATTGCTTTGTGAGTGAGTGTGTGTGTGTGTGTGTGTGTGTATACACACACCCAGAGGTAAAAAATAATAATCAAGATGGCGTCCTTGATTGCGCAACCTAACCTCGCTTCCTTTTTGTCTGCATTACCCCAGTGATATTTATTTAAAATGGACGGGCTTTAGTGGCATCTTAACTTTTTTAACCCGCAACCCCCACCCACACGGACTTTCCTTGCAAGACATTTTTCTGCTAATTTTGCAGGGCGGTGCATTCTAAACAAACCATGATTGCTAGAGAAAAATAGGCCGATAACATACGTTTAGCCATCATAAAAGTAGACTTCTGATGTCTTCTTTAAATTTATAGAATAGAACAGAGCTGGAAGGGAACTTGAAGGTCTTCTAGTCCAGCCCCCTGCTCAAGCAGGAGAACCTGTGCCATGTTTGGAACACGGATAACTTTGTTTGTCAAAGGAAGACTTTTGAGTCAATACAATTTGTTGAAATCTGTGCCATTTTCTTCACACTGTTTTATTCTGGAATAAGTTTTGACTTTGTGGTCTGGCCTGCCTTCCTGTGATTTTGTTGTGAGTCTTCGCTCCAAAGTGCACAAGGGCAAGTACTGAGTATTCAGTCATCTGGCAGGTCATTTTCTTATCCTTATTATATTCTGTATCTATATATTGTGTTGTGTTGTGTTGCATTGTACTGTATTGTATTATATTGTGCTGTGCTGTGTTGTACTGCACTGTACTGTATTATATTATATTGTGTTGTGTTGTGTTGTACTGCACTGTACTGTACTTCATTGTATTGTGTTGTCCTGTCCTCTCCTGTCCTGTCCTGTCCTGTCCTGTCCTATCCTATCCTATCCTATCCTATCCTATCCTATCCCACATTGTGTTGTATTTATATTGTACTGTATTTTACTGTATTGTACTATATTATATTATATTTATTATATTATATTATGTTCTGTTGTGTTGTGTTGTACTGCACTGCACTGCACTGCACTGTACTGTATTGTATTGTATTGTGTTGTGCTGTCCTGTCCTATCCTATCCTATCCTATCCCATATTGTGTTGTATTTATATTGTACTGTATTTTACTGTATTGTACTATATTATATTATATTAATTATATTATATTATATTAATTATATTAATTATATTATATTATATTATATTATATTATATTATATTATATTATATTATATTATATTATATTATATTATATTATATTATATTATATTATATTATATTATATTATATTATATTATATTATATTATATTATATTATATTATATTATATTATATTATATTATATTATATTATATTATATTGCGTTGCATTGTACTTTATGTATTGTAATGAATAGTGTTATATTGTGCTGTATTGTATGTTATATTGTGTTGCATCGTACTGTATTGTACTATATTATTTTGTGTTGTGCTGTGTTGTACTGCACTGTATTGTATTATATTATATTGTGTTGTGTTGTACTGCACTGCACTGTACTACATTGTATTGTATTGTGTTGTCCTATCCTATCCTATCCTATCCTATCCTATCCTATCCTATCCTATCCTATCCTATCCAATATTGTGTTGTATTATATTGTGCTGTATTATACTGTATTTTACTGTATTGTATTATATTATATTATATCAATTATATTTTATTGTGTTGCATTGTACTTTATTATTGTATTGAATAGTGCCGTATTGTGCTGTATTGTGCTGTACTGTAGTTTACTATTGTATTGTATTGTACTGTACTGTACTGTACTGTATTGCATTGCATTGCATGGCATTGCACAGCATTGCATCGCATTGTATTGTAGAGCAGAAAAAGCTAGAAAAAAGAACCCCTTGCATCTGAAGCTTGCAGGCCAATAAAATGATCTAAGGAGAAGTCCCCAAGGACTTTCTTCTGATTGGGGGGGGGATTCAGAGCGTGGGAAAATCAGCCGAAAAGCAAAATTTCACGTGGTTTGAACCAACCATGTTTGTTTTTTCAGGGATGTTTGTCTAGCAAGACAGAAACCCCAAACTTCCAAGAGGCATTAAAGGGGGAAATTCTTGCTTAAAATATGTTCTATTGTTCCAAGCAAGAACAGCTGCAGCAGAATCCAGCAGGACGGAGGGTGTCTCGCACACGCATCCCCCACCCCCCCACCCCCTCACACGCTCTGCACACTCACTAATCCAGCCCTGCCTCTCGTTCTTTCTCCACTCGCACTCATCTGGCACCAATTAAGAAGCTCCCAAAATAGCAAAGAAAATAAAACTAAAAGCAGCAACCTCTTTGGGGGGGGAGGAATGGGGGGAAGGAACATGTGGCCAACACAACGCCGGACAACGCCGCGCCGGATCACCAACTGATGTGGCAGACAAGATTCCTCTGGTGGCTGCGTCATCATGGGTAGTCCTTGACTTACAACAGTTCACTTAGTGACCGTATGAAGTTGCAACCGCACTGAACGAAAGGACCGATTTCCACACGATGGCTGCAGTTGCTTGGAAACTGACTTGTATTCATGACAGTTGCAGTGTCCCGGGGTCACGTGATTCCCCGTTTTGTGACAAGCAAAGTCAAACGGGGGAAGCCCGATTCACTTAACAACCCAGGTGTGTCTAACTTAACAACTGCAGTGATTCACTTAACAACAACGTTTTAAAATGGGGTGCAGCTCACCAAACAACTGACTGTTTTGCCACAGTTGTTGTTAAGTGAATCACTGTGGTTGTTAAATTAGTCATATGGTTGTTAAGTGAATCTGGGCTTCCCCCATTGACTCTGCCTATCAGAGGGTTGAAAAAGGGGATCACGTGGCCTTGGGACGCTGCAACCGTCATAAATGTGAGTCAGTTGCCCAGCGTCTGGATTTTGATCACGTGACCCTGGGGATGATGGAACGGTCATTAAGTGTGAAAAACGGTCCTAAGGCACTTTTTCCAGTGCCGTTGCAACTTCAGTCACTAAACAAGGACTAGCTGGATTCTGCTAAGTGACAGGAAAGGATGAAGAGAAACGGGAGGATGGAAGGCTGAAAAACGGACCGGCCCACTCAGAGGCGGAAGAAGGAAGGGGGTTATTTGAGAAGCGGCTGCCAAGAAGGCGTGTTTTGCACACAAACCTTTGGATTCACAAGGCGAAGGAAGGCTTATAAATCTAAGAATGTGGCTTTTGGTTTGTTGGTTTGCTTGTGGGGAAAGAGGGAGGGAGGGAGTGGAGGGAGGAAGGAAGGAAGGAAGGAAGGAAGGAAGGAAGGAAGAAAGAAAGAAAGAAAGAAAGAAAAAAGGAAGGAAGGAAGAAAGAAAGAAAGAAAGAAAGAAAGAAAGAAAGAAAGAAAGAAAGAAAGAAAGAAAGGCAGAACAAGAGGGAGGGAGGGAGGGAGGACAAGAGGGAGGGAGAAATGAATGGAGAGAAAGAAGAAAAGGGAGGAAGGAAGGAAGGAAGGAAGGAAGGAAGAAAAAAGGAAGGAAGAAAGAAAGGCAGAACAAGAGGGAGGGAGAGAGGAAGGACAAGAGGGAGGGAGAAATGAATGGAGAGAAAGAAGAAAAGGGAGGAAGGAAGGAAGGAAGGAAGGAAGGAAGGAAAAAAGGAAGGAAAAAAGAAGGCAGAACAAGAGGGAGGGAGAAAGGAATGGAGAGAGAAAGAAGAAAAGAAAGAAAGAAAGGAAGGAAGGCAGAACAAGAGGGAGGGAGGGAGGGAGACAGAACGAGAGGGAGGTAGAAAGGAATGGAGAGAGAAAGAAGAAAAGAAAGAAAGGAAGGAAGGAAGGAAGGAAGGAAGAAAGAAAGAAAGAAAGGAAGGAAGGAAGGAAGAACAAGAGGGAGGGAGAAAGGAATGGAGAGAGAGAAAGAAGAAAAGGAAGGAAGGCAGAACAAGAGGGAGGGAGGGAGGGAGGCAGAACAAGAGGGAGGTAGAAAGGAATGGAGAGAGAAAGAAGAAAAGAAAGGAAGGAAGGAAGGAAGAAAGAAAGGAAGGAAGGAAGGAAGGAAGGAAGGCAGAACAAGAGGGAGGGAGGAAGGAAGGACAAGAGGAAGGTAGAAAGGAATGGAGAGAGAAAGAAGAAAAGAAAGAAAGAAAGGAAGGAAGAAAGGAAGAAAGGAAGGAAGGAAGGAAGGAAGGAAGGAAGAACAAGAGGGAGGGAGAAAGGAATGGAGAGAGAAAGAAGAAAAGGAAGGAAGGAAGGAAGGAAGGAAGGAAGGAAGGAAGGAAGGCAGAACAAGAGGGAGGGAGGAAGGAAGGACAAGAGGAAGGTAGAAAGGAATGGAGAGAGAAAGAAGAAAAGAAAGAAAGAAAGAAAGGAAGGAAGGAAGAAAGAAAGAAAGGAAGGAAAGAAGGAAGGAAGGAAGGAAGGAAGGCAGAACAAGAGGGAGGGAGGAAGGAAGGACAAGAGGAAGGTAGAAAGGAATGGAGAGAGAAAGAAGAAAAGAAAGAAAGAAAGAAAGAAAGGAAGGAAGGAAGGAAGAAAGAAAGAAAGGAAGGAAGGAAGGAAAGAAGGAAGAAAGAAAGGAAGGAAGGAAGGAAGAAAGAAAGAAAGAAAGGAAGGAAGGAAGGAAGGAAGGCAGAACAAGAGGGAGGGAGGAAGGAAGGACAAGAGGGAGGTAGAAAGGAATGGAGAGAGAAAGAAGGAAAGAAAGAAAGGAAGGAAGGAAGGAAGGAAGGACAAGAGGGGGGAGAGAGGGAGAGAGAAAGGAAGGAAGGAAAATAGTGCACTGGTGACATTCCCTAGTAGGGTCATGAAACGTCCACAAAAAAGCCACCAAGCTCAGAGACCACCAAGGACCCCACAGTTCTCTCTCTCCCTCCTCTTCCTCGTTTCTATCATCCAGGATTTTCCAAAGTTGGCCATTTTGGGGTCTACGGACTTCAGCTCCCAGAGTTCCACAGCCAGCACGGCTGTGGCTGAGAATTCTGGGAGTTGAAGTCCACTCACCTTCAATTAGCCAAGGTTGGGCCACATTGCTACAATAATCTATCCTGGCTCATCATCCAAACCACAGATCAGATTCATCTTTTTTTGTGCAAAAAAAGTGAAAATGAAAACCCCAGAAAAACTAAAGCTTTTGAACTTGCACCCCACAGGGAGATACAGCAAGGTGCACACTCACCTGGCACCTGGGTCCCCCTTGCTTGCAGGTGTCTTTCACACTTGGCCTTGGCTTTCAGCAGGAGCAGGATCTGCTCCTCCTTCGTTAAGACGTCATCGGGATCCACCTGTTGGGGGGGAGGGAGGGAGAAAGCGATGAGATCCTGAGGGCAGGAGCCTTTTCTGGCTGCGTGTTTTATCCAGCTCTCGGGCGCCTTTTCTTAGTGGGTGTTTGGGTATACAAAACATGCTCCTTCCTTCCTTCCTTCCTTCCTTCCTTCCTTCCTTCCTTCCTTCCTTCCTTCCTTCCTTCCTTCCTTCCTTCCTTCCTTCCTTCCTTTTCTTCTTCCATCCTTTCTTTCTTTCCTTCCATCCTTCCTATTTCCTTCTTTCCACCTTCCTTCCTTTATATTTTGTTTCTTCCCTCCCTCCCTCTCTCCCTTCCTTCCTTCCTTCTTTTCTTTTATTCCTTTATATTTCCTTCCATCCTTCTTTCCTTCTTCCATCCTTTCTTCCTATTTCCTTCTTCCCACCTTCCTTCCTTTATATTTCCTTTCTTCCCTCCCTCCCTCCCCCTTCCTTCCTTCCTTCCTTCCTTCCTTCCTTCCTTCCTTCCTTCCTTCCTTCCTTCCTCTTTCTTTCTTTCTTTCTTTCTTTCTTTCTTTCTTTCTTTCTTTCTTTCTTTCTTTCTTTCTTTCTTTCTTTCTTTCTTTCATTCTTTCCCTGCTTGGCTGCCCAGAAACAGGATAAATTGGATTAAATTTAAAAAAAAAAAGGACTTCTTTAAAACCTTTTTAAAAGCCTGTCTCTGCTTGACGTTGACTCCTGTTGACCTGCTTCAGTGCCCGAATTGCTAGAATTAAAATCACTATTCATTGTCCCTTAACGTTTTGCCAAAGTATTTTCCATAACTTTTATGTGAAAAGTGTTTGATGTCTACCCAGGGCAATTTTAAAGAGTCTGAAGAGGTGGTGGAAGATAATGGTTTTCACTCTAGCGATGATTTAATAGATATTTATAATCTCACTTTCCAAAATGTTAGCGGGAATCTCTATACCGATTAAAATAATTTAAGCTTCCAATTAAGTGCCTCCATGCACCGTTCTCGATTCTTAACACTGCATGCAAAACTGTAACAGACATACCTATTTAATGATGATTCTGTTTACCTAACTCACATCTTAGCCATTTTCTTTTCTCTTCTCTCCCTCCCAGCACATTTCCATTTAAATCCATTTACTCTCTTGGCAGCATCTTACGCTTCCGTGTGTCCTGTAACCCCCAGGCGCGGGTCTTTCTGTCTTGTGATGCCAAGCATGTTGTCTCTTTCCAGGGCTCTTTGTGACACTCTTAGCTTTTGTATCGATTGTGAGGTTAGTGTCCGTGTTTCACCTGCGTGTGTTAGAGCAGGTAGCAGGTAGAGTTTGTCCTTGAAAATTACTTTTGCTAAGCTTGCCAAATGTCTCCAGCCACATTTAACACATATATATCTCCATACACACCCACAGACACAACAGACACACACACACACACACGCACGTCTGTCTCAGTCTTTGTCTCTGTTTCTCTATCATTTATCTTTATATCCCTTACCAATATCTTTCCATGCATTATCAATCTATTCATTCCTTTATCATCTATCCATCCAACATTTATCTGTATCACATCTTTTTCTTTCTCTTCCTCTCTCTCTCTGTCTCATACACACACACACACACACACACACTACATACATCTGTCTAGTTATCCATAGAAAAATCACCCAGATGGCTTCAAACCCAGATTATAAAACTCCATAAATAAATTATGAAAAGGAAACAGCAAAAATAGACCAGCAAGGAAAAAAAACAAAGATACTCCCTAAAGTTTAAGTCAAATTGTCCATTACATGAACAAGCTGTCTGTTTCATGCTGCTGAATCTCACCGCTGAGAATGCTATAATGAGCTTTTTTTTGATAAGTAGATAAAAAGGCAATCTGTTTCTCAGGAAAAGAGGCCAAGAGTTATCCATTTAATGCCGGTTTTCTTCTGTTTTATTAAGAGTCCAGGGCTATTACATCTTATCCATCCATCCATCCATCCATCCATCCATCCATCCATCCATCCATCCATCCATCCATCCATCCATCCATCCATCCATCCATCCATCCATCTATCTATCTATCTATCTATCTATCTATCTATCTATCTATCTCTATCATTCTTTAATTCTCTCTTTCTTTATCTATCCAATCATCTATCCAACTAATCATTTTATTCTCTCTCTCTCTTATTCTCTCTCTTTATCCAATCATCTATCTCTATCTAATTCTCTCTTTCTTTATCTATCTATCCAATCTTCTATCCTATTAATCATTTTATTATCTATCTATCTATATCTATCTATCTATCTATCTATCTATCTATCTATCTATCTCTATTTCTCTTTAATTCTCTCTTTCTTTATCTATCTATCCAATCTTCTATCTTATTAATCATTTTATTATCTATCTATCTATCTATCTATCTATCTATCTATCTTTAATTCTCTCTTTCTTTATCTATCCAATCATCTATCCAACTAATCATTACTAATCATTTTATTCTTTCTCTCTCTCTCTTATTCTCTCTCTCTATCCAATCATCTATCTCTATCTAATTCTCTCTCTTTCTTTATCTATCTATCCAATCTTCTATCCTATTAATCATTTTATTTATTTATCTATCTATCTATCTATCTATCTATCTATCTATCTATCTATCTATCTATCTATCTATCCATCCATCCATCCATCCATCCATCTATCCAATCATCTATCTCTATCTCTCTTTATTTCTCTCTTTCTTTATCTATCCAATCATCTATCCTAATCATTTTATTCTCTCTCTCTCTTATTCTCTCTCTCTATCCAATCATCTATCTCTATCTAATTCTCTCTCTTTCTTTATCTATCTATCCAATCTTCTATCCTATTAATCATTTTATTGTCTGTCTGTCTATCTATCTATCTATCTATCTATCTATCTATCTATCTATCTATCTATCTATCTATCTATCTATCTATCTATCTTTCCGTCTGTCTATCTATCTCTATCATATTCTTTCTCTATCCAATCATCTCTCTCTCTCTTTAATTCTCTCTTTCTTTATCTATCTATCCAACATCTACCCAACTATTAATCTTTTTCTTATTATCTATCTCTGTATCTCTGTATCTCTGTATCTCTGTATCTCTGTATCTCTGTATCTCTGTATCTCTGTATCTCTCTCTCTCTCTCTCTCTCTCTCTCTCCTCTCTCTCTCTCTCTCATTCTCTCTCTATCCAATCATCTATCTCTATCTCTTTTTAATTCTCTCTTCCTTTATCTATCTATCCAATCATCTATCCAACTATTAATCTTTTTCTTATTATCTATCTATGTACTTATCTACCTATCTATCCATCCACCCACCCATCCATCCCATTTATAAGGCTGTCTTTCCCATAAGAAGTGATCCCCCTCCCCATGGCATACAGAAAAAAAAAGAAAAGAAAAAAAAGCATAAAAGCAATAAATGTGTAAAGCATGGCCAATTAAAATTAAAAAACCAACCCCCCCAAAAAAACCAAACCCAAAACCAAAGAGAGATTTGATCAGCAATGGAGCCAGCCAATATACATCCTCAGTCCCTTTGAGACCCCCGTAGGCCTAAGGACAAAGCTGGACCCCTTGAAGAAGTGTGGACTTCCCAGAATTCCCCAGCCAGCATTATTGAACCTGTCATTTGTACCTCTATAAGCTGTCCGGTTTGGCACAGCCACCAAACAGGAGAGGTAGAGATTTCACCGAATAGTTAGGACTGCGGGGAAAAAAACAATTGCATCCAGCCTTGCCTTCCATTGAGGATCTGTAGACTTCACGGGTCAGAGGGAGGGCTGAGAAAATAGATGCAGACCCCTCCCATCCTGGACACAGACTGTTTCAACTCCTCCTCTCGGGACGCTGCTGCAGGGCATGTCATGCCAAAACATTCTAGAGACAGAAAAACAGCTTTTTCCCTCGTGCCATCAACATTGCTGGACACCCCATTCCAACAGCAGCGTCTAATGTCTACATATATTTAGCTTTGTTGCAGGGCTGTGCTATTATCATTATCCTTTTTATTATCTTCTTAACTACCTCCCCTTGTTGATATTATCAGGATTATGATTATCGTAATTCTGTTGCTTTGCATGAACACTGAGAGCTTCTATGCACTGGAGACAAATTGCTTGTATGTCTAATCACATTTGGCCAAATTCTATTCTATTCTGTTCTGTTCTAATTCTGTTCCATCTTCTTCTCTTCTCTTCTCTTCATTTTCTGTTCTATTCTATACTGTTCTGTTCTAATTCTGTTCCATCTTCTCTCTCTTCTCTTCTCTTCTCTTCTCTTCTCTTCTCTTCTCTTCTCTTCTCTTCTTTCTCTTCCTTCTCTTCTCTTCTCTTCTCTTCTCTTCTCTTCTCCTCTCCTCTCCTCTCCTCTCCTCTCTTCTCTTCCATTTTCTGTTCTATTCTATTCTGTTCTGTTCTAATTCTGTTCCATCTTCTTCTCTTCTCTTCTCTTCATTTTCTGTTTTATTCTATACTGTTCTGTTCTAATTCTGTTCCATCTTCTCTTCTCTTCTCTTCTCTTCTCTTCTCTTCTCTTCTCTTCTCTTCTCTTCTCTTCTCTTCTCTTCTCTTCTCTTCTCTTCTCTTCTCTTCTCTTCTCTTCTCTTCTCTTCTCTTCTCTTCTCTTCTCCTCTCCTCTCCTCTCCTCTCCTCTCTTCTCTTCCATTTTCTGTTCTATTCTATCTGTTCTGTTCTAATTCTGTTCCATCTTCTTCTCTTCTCTTCTCTTCATTTTCTGTTCTATTCTATTCTGTTCTGTTCTAATTCTGTTCCATCTTCTCTTCTCTTCTCTTCTCTTCTCTTCTCTTCTCTTCTCTTCTCTTCTCTTCTCTTCTCTTCTCTTCTCTTCTCTTCTCTTCTCTTCTCTTCTCCTCTCCTCTCCTCTCCTCTCTTCTCTTCCATTTTCTGTTCTATTCTATTCTGTTCTGTTCTAATTCTGTTCCATCTTCTCTTCTCTTCTCTTCTCTTCTCTTCTCTTCTCTTCTCTTCTCTTCTCTTCTCTTCTCTTCTCTTCTCTTCTCTTCTCTTCTCTTCTCTTCTTCTTCTCTTCTCTTCTCTTCTCTCCCATTTTCTGTTCTGTTCTAATTCTGTTCCATCTTCTCTTCTCTTCTCTTCTCTTCTCTTCTCCTCTCTTCTCCTCTCCTCTCCTCTCTTCTCTTCCATTTTCTGTTCTATTCTAATTCCGTTCCATCTTCTCCTCTCCTCTCCTCTCCTCTCCTCTCCTCTCCTCTCCTCTCCTCTCCTCTCCTCTCCTCTCCTCTCCTCTCCTCTCCTCTCCTCTTCTCTCTCTTCTCTTCTCTTCTCTTCCATTTTCTATTCTATTCTGTTCTGTTCTATTCCTTGTCTAGTCTTGTCTAGTCTAGTCTAGTCTCCATCTCGTCCATTGGCAAATAATATTTCCCTGCGGTAAGTCTAGGATTATTACTCGTAGGACTGCTCTGTTTCCACTGGGTTTCTTCAGGATAGCCGCAGAAAGACAAAAGTGGGTTTTACCTTCTGCTCACCAAACTAGAAAAAGCAGTTCTATAAAGCTGCAGGATCATGATATTGGGCTTTCTTCCACGATTCCCAAAGGCTTTTTCTTAACCGTTGGGTCAGGAGCTGTCACCTCTCCCTGCACCTAGCTGCATTAATTAGATGAAGGGCAGAGGAGCCGTCACCTCAACCCATTGGCAGCTGCTAATAAAGCAGTCAATTAGGATAATAAGGGGGGGGACTCCCTTTTGTCTTCCTGGGCTCCAACTTTGAATGTGGGTTCACGAAGTGCTTTGAAAAAAGAAAACCTTCATTTCTACCCTGACTGCCATTCTTTTACACAATCCTGCCTTGGGGCTTGCCAATCAACCCTTAAGAGCCGGAAGGGAGGGAACGTGCTATGAAAGGCAAAATCTAGCGGTGTGGTGGTTAAGGCGCTGGACTAAAAACAAGGAGACGATGAGTGCTAGACCCGCCTTAGGTACAAAAGGTGACTTAGGGCCAATTACTAGGAGACGGTGAGTTCTAGCCCCGCCTTAGCCATGAAACCCAGATAGGTCACTTTGTGCCAATCAGCAGGAAATGGTGAGATCTAGTCCTGCCTTAGGCAGGAAAGCCGGCTGGGTGACTTTGGGCTAATTACCTGGAGACAGTGAGTTCTAGTCCTGCCTTAAGCCAAAAGCCAGCTGCGTTAGTTTGGGCCAATCACTAGGAGATGGTGAGTTCTAGTTCTGCCTTATGTACAAAAGCTGAGTAGGTGACCTTAGGCCAATCACCAGGAGAGGGTAAGTTCTAGTTCCACCTCAGGCACGAAAGCTGACTAGGCGACCTTGGGCCAATCACCAGGAGATGGTGAGTTCTAGTTCTGCCTTATACACAAAAGCTGACTAGATAATCTTGGGCCAATCACCAGGAGATGGTGAATTCTGCCTTATGTGCAAAAAGTGACCAGGCAACCTCGGGCCAATCACCAGGAGATGGAGAGTTCTAGTTTTGCCTTATGCACAAAAGCTGACCAGGTGATCTTAGGCCAATCACCAGGAGATGGTGAGTTCTAGTCCCGCCTCAGGCATGAAAGCCGGCTAGGTGACTTTGGCCAATCACCAGGAGACGGGGAGTTCTAGTTTTGTCTTAGGTACAAAAAGCCATTCCCATCTTAAATTTGCCAAGGCTGAGAAACACTGAAGCTGCTGCTGCTTCTTCTTCTTCTTCTTCTTCTTCTTCTTCTTCTTCTTCTTCTTCTTCTTCTTCTTCTTCTTCTTCTTCTTCTTCTTCTTCTTCTTCTTCTTCTTCTTCTTCTTCTTCTTCTTCTTCTTCTTCTTCTTCTTCTTCTTCTTCTTCTTCTTCTTCTTCTTCTTCTTCTCCTCCTCCTTCTCCTTCTCCTTCTTCTCCTTCTCCTTCTCCTTCTCCTTCTCCTTCTCCTTCTCCTCCTCCTCCTCCTTCTCCTCCTCCCCCTCCCCTGCTCTCCCCAAAAGACTATTAGGAATATGAGAAACTATCCCCCCCCACACACCCCACAGCTACCTATCACTCTGCCTTTCACATGGCATCACCCTGTTCCAGCAAAATCCCCAAATGAATATCAACCCTTGGGAAATCGCAACCGCACTGCATTTCTGACAACGGTGTCCTGCAGTCCAGGTGCCTGGATCTCAACATTGCCCGCACCCCTACAGATGAGGCTGCTGACAAAGATTGACAGATCAAGCCTGCAGAAATGGGTGGGGAGAGTGCAATTTTGAATTCATCAGGAAGCCGAGCTCAGCCATAGGAACTTTGATTGCTCCTTTGGTAAAGCTGAATTGTTTTGCAGAAAGAATGTTGGAACTTCTGATTTTGCTCCTCCACAAAATGACATTTGGAGTTTTCCAACTCCCACCTCTGATCTTGTTCCTCTCCCTTGCTTTAAAGGTGAGTTTAAAGTTTGGATAACAACACAACAAAGTTGGAAGGGAGCTTGGAGGTCATCTATTCCAACCCCCTGGAAACCCTACCATTTCAGACAAATGGCTGTCTAGCCTCTTCTTAAAAACTTCCAGTGCTGGAGCATTCACCACTTCTGGAGGCAGGTTGTTCCACTGGTTAATTGTTCTAACTATCAGGAAGTTTCTCCTTAGTTCTAGGTTGCTTCTCTCCTTGGTTAGTTTCCATCCGTTGCTTCTTGTCCTGCCTTCTGATGTTTGGGAGAATAGCTTGACTCCCTCTTCTTTGGGGCAGCCCCTGACAGATTGGAATAACTGCTATCATGTCCCCCCTCGTCCTTCTCTTCGTTAAACTAGATACACCCAATTCCAGCAATCGATCTTCATATGCTTTAGCCTCCAGTCCCCTAATCATCTTTGCTGCTCTTCTCTGCACTCTTTCTAGAGTCTCAACATCTTTTTTACATTGTGGTGACCAAAACTGGATGCAGTATTCCAAGTGTGGCCTTACCAAGGCCTTGTAAAGTGGTAGTAACACTTCACGTGATCTTGATTCTCTCCCTCTGTTAATGCAGCCCAGCACTGTGTTGGCTTTTTTGGCAGCTGCAGCACACGGTTGGCTCCTATTTAAGTGATTGTCTACTACAGCGGTTCTCAACCTGTGGGTCGCGATCCCATTTGGGGTCGAACGACCGTTTCACGGGGGTCGCCAAACACCGCAGTCCGCCATTTTCCCCCCCATTTCTCCTTGGCCATCGCACGCGCACAGCGCATGCGCGGTTCAGGGCGTCGTGCCACGCATGCACGATGCGGGCCGTCGCGCCGTGCATGCGTGGTTCAGCCCACCGCGCCATGCACGGTTTAGGTCATCGTGTGCGCACCGCGCATGCGTGGTTTGGCCCGTCGCACCACGCATGCGCGATGCGGGCCGTTGCGCCGTACATGCGCGGTGCAGGTCGGGGTCGCGCCGCGCATGGGCGGTGCAGGTGGGGTCTCGCCCTGAAAAAGGTTGAGAACCGCTGGTCTACTAGGACTCCGAGATTCCTGTCACAGTTGCTGTTATTGAGCAAGGTACCCCCTATCCCATCCTGGTACATTTGGTTTTTCTTGCCTAAATGTAGAACCTTACTTTTTTCACCATGGAATTTCATTTTGTTAGATAGAGCCCAGTGTTCGAGTCTGTCCAGGTCCTCCTGTATCCTAAGCCTGTCTTCTGGAGTGTTGGCTATTCCGGCCAGCTTGGTGTCCTCTGCAAATTTGATGAGTTCCCCATCTATCCCCTGGTCCAGATCATTGATGAAGATGTTGAAGAGCACTGGGCCTTCTGTGGTTTATATAACAGAAGCACACAAAGGGGAAAAGGGAGAAAACCTGCACGGCAAACCAAGTTTTGGGAATATGAATCATGTTTCTTTTCCCTTCATTCGCCTCTGTCCCGGCAACCCAGAGCAATGGATGAGAAAGTCTGGAATCTGTTCCTTGGCATTGCAATTTTGCTGACCTCAAGGAAGACCAGCTCTCCAAAGGGATCAGAGAGTTGCCCTCATTTACAAGACACTTGCATCTGTTAGTCTGTTTGTAACCTTCAGCTGGGCAAAATGCTGCCTTGTAAGGCAACAGCTTTTTTTTTTTCAACCAACATATCTCAAATGGAATAACTTTCAGAATGCATCCAAAATCCAGGATCTGTGCCTCCTATGGGATTGAAATTTGCCAAATTTGTGGCCATTATACTCAGCTGCTTGACCATGTTTTCCAAGTTTCCCTACCAGCCTCCTACAGGGAAAGTCATTGGGGAAGCCGGCAGAAATCGGAAGCCCCTTCCGCTTCTGCCAATATGTGTGGATTTCAACTCCCTCACCAGGATGTATGGAGCTCAACATCTGGATGGAGAATTCTGGGAGTTGAAGTCCGCTCATCTAAACATTGATGAGCTGAAAAATTCTGTTTTAGATCTTGTTCTAGGTCTTTCTTTTCATCTTCTTCCTAGAAGCTCTCCTGGTGAGACATTCACGCCAAGTCACTCTAGTTCCTGGGTAAATCCTGCTACCGTTTTACTATTATAACCCCAGTGTGTCCAGCTGGCTGACAAAGATGTATTTATTTTAACGTCTTTCCAGCCTTAACTTTTACAGACACTCAGCGGCTGCAAAACCACAGATGATGGCTTTTTTTCTCATTACAAAAATAATATCTCTTCATTTCTTTTTTTAAACATTAGAAGAGTGGAGACTTGACTCCTTTCCAAGTTTCTCAGCAAAATGCAGTTTAGATCTTTGCAGAAAAATGTCCGTGTTTGCTTAGGGCAAGTGATGCCAAATATTCTTTTAGTCAAACAATTCAATTTCTGGGTAAAGTCTTCAGATTTTTTTTGGAGATTTAACAAAGGAATAATGAATCAACGGATCATCATGTTTACTCTGTTTATCCCCCCCTCCCCGCCTGCCTGCTTGACACATACTAGCTACCCTAAACCTAACCTCAGATTCAAAGTCCCAGCCAATAATTGTGGCTAAATTACAGTGGGGAAGTGAAGTCGACCCCGATTGAGGATGGGGAGATTGCAACACAACACTTGCTGGAAAAAAGGGATGAGTTTTGTCACTTTGCTGTAAACATGGGTAAGAAACTGGTGAAGTTTTGGCTTCAATTATAGGAAATTTAGTTATTCTTTCTGCTGTGTGTCTGGCTGAATCATCCCAGCCTTTTACCGTTCTTTCGCCTGTGGAAAACATCTTAGTTTTGTGTGTCTTTGTGTAACTCTTGAAAGACGGTTTAGAATTGGTCCAATTGGCTGCTCTCCGCTGGAGTTTTTGCAAGGAAAGAGCCACCACCTACAGATAGTCCTCAGCTTATGACGAATGGTTTAATAACTATTCAAAGTTTTAAAGGGCCTGAGAAAGGGTGCTCCAGAGCCCATAATGCACTGCTGGCCACTGTAGTGGACTTAGGACCATTTTTCACACTTATGACCATTGCAGCATCCTCACATGATCAAAATCAAGACGCTTCGCAACTGACTCGTATTTACGATGGTCGCGGTGTCCTGGGGTCACACTGTCCCCTTTTGTGACCTTCTGACAAGCAAAGTCAATGGGACAAGCCAGATTCGCTTAACGACCGTGTGACTAAATTAACAATGGCAGTGATTCACTTTTAACAACTGTGGCAAGAATGGCTGTCAAATGGGGCCAAACTCACTTAACAAGCTCCTCCTTCTCCTCCTCCTCCTCCTCCTCCTCCCCCTCCTCCTCCTAGCCCTGATGATGTTCCCTAGTTGGGGTCAATGAAAAGTCTGCAAGGAAACACCAAGCTCAGAGAGCATCAAGGACCCCACAGTCATTTTCCTCCTCCTCCTCCTCCTCCTCCTCCCCCTCCTCCCTCCCTCTCTCCCTCTCTCCTCCCTCCCTCCCTTCCTCCCTTCCTTCCTTCCTTCCTTCCTTCCTTCCTTCTATCACTGATGATGTTCCCTAGTTGGGTCATAAAATGTCTGCAAGGAAAGCACCAAGCTCAGAGAGCACCAGAGAGCCCACAGTCATTTTCCTCCTCCTCCTCCTCCTCCTCCTCCTCCTCCTCCTCCTCCTCCTCCTCCTCTCCCTTCTAGCCCTGATGATGTAGCCTAGTTAGGTCATGAAACGTCTGCAAGACCACCAGCTCAGAGGGCACCAAGGACTCCATAGCTTTCCTCCTCCTCCTCCTCCTCCTCCTCCTCCTCCTCCTCCTCCTCCTCCTCCTCCTCCTCCCTCCCTCCCTCCCTCCCTCCCTCCCTCCCTTCCTTCTATCATTGATGATGTTCCCTAGTTGGGTCATGAAACATCTGCAAGAAAACCACCGAGCTCAGAGGGCACCAAGGACTCCATAGCTTTCCTCCTCCTCCTCCTCCTCCTCCTCCTCCTCCTCCTCCTCCTCCCTCCCTCCCTCCCTCCCTTCCTTCTATCATTGATGATGTTCCCTAGTTGGGTCATGAAACATCTGCAAGAAAACCACCGAGCTCAGAGGGCACCAAGGACTCCATAGCTTTCCTCCTCCTCCTCCTCCTCCTCCTCCTCCTCCTCCTCCTCCTCCTCCTCCTCCTCCTCCTCCTCCTCCTCCTCCTCCACCACCACCACCACCACCGCCGCCGCTGCCGCCGCCCTGCACATCCCATTCTCTGTGTGACTCTTAGCTTGTTAGCTACACAAAGCATGATGGAAAAAGAAAGATGACTATATAAAATAAATAAGAGCTAAATGCCAGGAGCATCCAGATCAATTCTGATCTGATTTGGATCCCCTGCTGAATTTGACACATTATCTCAGTCTGATTCACTGGCTCCAAAACAGCCAGGCACACGCTGGTTTGTGGCTGCCCACAATCGGATTCAAAGGCTTAATTCAGGCTAATTCCATGCTCAGAAGTCCATTCAACTGTTCTTAAAATAACAGTGTCTTAATAGAAGGTTTAGAATTTTTTATCTTACTTATTTTAATTATTGTTTTACCCTGCTAACTATTTTGTCATTAACAAGAGATGACAAAATAATCTGCAAATACAATTAGTTATTTAAAAATTGGAATGACGGCTGTTTCGCAAAGGGTGGGAAGTTAATACCATTGTAATATATTTATCAGAACAAATAGTCCTCCACTTATGACAACAACTGAGCCCAAAATTTCTCTGAGACCTTTGTTAAGTGAGTTTTGCCCCATTTGATTACCTTTCTCACCAAGGTTGTTAAGCGAATCACTGCAGTTTTTAAATTAGGAACACGGTTATTAAGTGAATCTAGCTTTCCCCATTGACTTTGCTTGTCAGAAAGTCACAAAAGGGGATCACGTGACCCCGGGAAACTGCGACCGTCGTAACGACGAGTCAGTCGCCAAGCGTCTGAATTTTGATCTCGTGACTACGGGCATGGCTGCAACGGCCGTAAGTGTAAAAAACGGCCGTAAAGTCTCTTTTTTCAGTGCCATTGTTTGAACAGTCACTAAATGAAGCGTTGTGAGGTCTACTTGTAGAAATAAATCTGTGTATCTATGTAATATTTAGGCCTGCTGCTGGTTAGGGTGACTGGGCTTGCAGTCGTTCCCAACACAAATCAAAAAAGGAATGCCACACATCACAAATTGACAACAGGCCTCCTTCGGGCAGGGAAACGGCATCACAAAAGGAAAAATCTGGGCGCGTGTCCCAAACACGCTCCCTCTCTCGGCCCTGGGAAATTTCGCGAAAAGCAGATCTGGAATCGTTTAGGTAGGGCTCACATCTCCGACAACACATGCACACAGTTGTACACGCGGGGCCCTTTGCCGACTTCTAGGAAGGAAAGTGTTGTTTAAGTTTCAACCTAGGGACCCCCCACCCCCAGTTTCTCTACAGGTGGCCCTCGACTTACAACAGTTCAAAGTTACAACAGCATGGGGGGGGGGAAGAAGTAACATTTTTCAAGCTCGCCTCTGTTGCAGCATCCCCCAGGAGTCACATGACTGAAATTTGGATGCTTGGCAACTGATTTGTATTTATGACGGTTGCAGTGTGCAGAGGTCAGGTGATCTCTTTTTGTGACCTTCTGAGAAGCAGTGATTCACTTAATAATTTAACAACTGCAGTGCAATTTAACAACTGTGGCAAAGAGGTGACTCCGGTCTCTCTCTCTCTCTCTCTCTCCCTCCTTCCTTCTCTTTCTCTCTCTCCCTTCCTCCTTCCTTTCTTCCTTCTCCTTCTTTCTCTCTTTTTCTTTCTTTCTTTCTTTCTTTCTTTTCTCTCTTTCTTTCTTTATTTCTCCTGCTTTCTTTCTTTCCCTTTCTCTCCTTTCCTTCCTTTTCTTTCTTCCTTCTTCTTTCCTTTCTTTCTTCCTCTCTCTCTCTCTCTTTCTACTTTCTTTTTCTCTCCTTCCTTCCTTTTCTCCCTCTCTTCCTTCCTTCCTTCTCTTTCTTCCTCTCTCTCTTTCTTTCTTTGTCTCTCCTTCCTTCCTTCCTTCTCTTTTTCTTCCTTCCTTCCTCCTTCCTTTCTTCCTTCTTTCTCTTTTTGTGACCTTCTGAGAAGCAGTGATTCACTTAACAATTTAACAACTGCAGTGATTCACTTAACAACTGTGGCAAAAAGAGGTGACTCCCTTCTCTCTCTCTCTCTCTCTCTCTCTCTCTCTTTCTTTCCCTTCCTCCCTTTCTTTCTTTTTCTTTTTCTTTCTCTCTCCCTCTTTCCTTCCTTCTCTCTCTCTCTCTCTCTCTCTCTCTCTCTCTCTCTCTCTCTCTCTCTCTCTCTCATACACACACACACACACACACACACATACACTACAAAGGTGGTCCTCAACTTATAACCATTCATTCAATGATGGTTCAAAGTTACAATGGTACTGAAAAGTGACTTACGACCATTTTTCACACCTTAGACCATTGCAGCCTCCCCGTGGTCACGTGATCAAAATTTGGACATTTGCCAACTGACTCATATTTATGATGGTCCCGGCAACATGTCATCCCCTTTTATGACCTCCTGACAAGCAGAGTCTAATGAGGAAGCCAGATTTACTTAACAACCGTGTGACTCACTTAACAACCCCAATGATTCGCTTAACAACGGTGGCATGAAGTCCCTGCAGATTTAACTCCGCTAGTCGTTGCTGACTATGGGGGTGGGGGGTGCTCATCTCCATTTCAAGGGCCTTTGAACCAGCAACTGTGCTACGAAAGGTTGTAAAATGAGGCAAGGTCTCACTTAGCAATGGAAATTTGGGGCTCAGTTGGCGTCGTAGGTTGAGGACTACATGTATTTGGGACTTGAGAAGGGGACGTTTTATGGGTACTACTAGCTTCATGGACCAGTTTTCTCCAAAGTTTCTCTTTCCAATTTCCTTGTGTGTTCAGATTGAAACATCTGGAGATGTTCTCCTCAAAGACAGCGGAGGAGCTGGTGGCAAGGAGATGTAAACGCAGGACTCCTTTGGATGAAAATGAGGTTTTCCCTCTTATTTTCTTTCTCCTTCATCTCCCTTTGGTCTCATTCGAAGAATTATGGGGTGCAAAATCTGAAGGGGACAAACAATTCCTCCTTATTTCAGACAAATAGCACTTTTGAAGGGATGTCTAGAGATTGAGACACAAATCGAACAATAAAATGCACATGGCTGGACCGATGAAAGTAGCAACTGCTGCAACTTTAGGAGCACAAAAGGGGGGCGTGTAATTGTCGAGGATTTCAAAAATCGTGCTCATTTTATGACAGCAATAAATGGCCACATTTGGCAACAGGAGTTCTATTTGGGAAGTTTATTTATTTATTTGTATCTTGCCTTTATTATTTTTACAAATAACTCACAAACATGTCTACTATTTCCTTCCTCATCTGCTTTTCCCCACAAAAACAACCCTGTGAGGTTGGCTGAGCTGAGAGAGAGGGACAGGCCCAAAATCACCCAGCCGGCTTTCATGCCTAAGGCGGGACTAGAACTCACCGTCTTCTGGTGATTGGCTCAAACTCATTCAGTCAATTTTCATGGCTAAGACGGGACTAGAACTCACAACCTCCCACTTTTAGCCTGGTGTCTTAACCTGTAGACCAAATGTATTATGAGAAGATTTAAGTGAGTGACTTAAGTGTTACCGAAGTGAGTCATGGCCGATTTTGTGACCTTTCCCTCCACAGTTGTTAAGAAAATCACTGCAGTCGTTAAGTGACTCATGTGGTGCAAAGACCACAAGGATGTCATGGGAGGGCAGGTTAGACTGGAAAAACAAAACTTATTCCGGAATAAAACAATGAGAAGAAAATGTCCCAGATGTCAATAAATTGCATTAACTCAAAAGGGTTTGTTGACCCCAAAGATCTCCTCTTTCTACAGAAAAAATAAAATATAAATGTGAAACAGATATTAAAAGTCTATTTTATTATATATATCTATATTGATATCTAGCTATCTATATCTACCTATATATCTATTATATCTCTATCTCTATATCTATAACTATGTCTATAACTATATCAGACTAACCTGAGCACAACTAAGCCCCCACCCAAACAGAACACTCCCCCAGCCAATCAGAGCACAGCCAACCCCTCATCCAATCAGAGCACAGCCAAGCCTCTAACCAATCAGAACACACCTCCACCCAATCAGAACACAGCTGAGCTCCCAGCCAATCAGTTCAAACCCCCACTGGCAGTTAAAAGGGAGAAACAGCTGCAATCACACATTGCTGCTAGAAGCATGAAGCCAAAAGCACCAGCCTGAAGATGATGAATGGGACTTCGTCAAAATGTCGCCAAGACACTTCAAATTCTACGTGGGAGAAAACCCGAAGAACCAAAGACTTACATACAAACACCCGCGAAAACCTCAGAAAACAACTATATCTATCTATCTATCTATCTATCTATCTATCTATCTATCTATCTATCTATCTATCTATCTATCTATCTATCTATCTATCTATGCTCTTTACATCTATCTATCTATCTATCTATCTATCTATCTATGCTCTTTACATCTATCTATCTATCTATCTATCTATCTATCTATCTATCTATCTATCTATCTATGCTCTTTACATCTATCTATCTATCTATCTATCTATCTATCTATCTATCTATCTATCTATCTATGCTCTTTACATCTATCTATCTATCTATCTATCTATCTATGCTCTTTACATCTATCTATCTATCTATCTATCTATCTATCTATCTATCTATCTATGCTCTTTACATCTATCTATCTATCTATCTATCTATCTATCTATCTATCTATCTATCTATCTATCTATCTATGCTCTTTACATCTATCTATCTATCTATCTATCTATCTATCTATCTATCTATCTATCTATCTATCTATCTATCTATCTAGAAGATAGATATTCATTTCTTGAATTACAACCATTTGCTTGGTGACCGTTTGAAGTTATGATGCTGAAAAAAAGTGACATGACCCTTTTTCACACTTATGACCATTG
Organism: Bothrops alternatus; assembly: GCA_034064705.1. NCBI lineage: Eukaryota > Metazoa > Chordata > Lepidosauria > Squamata > Viperidae > Bothrops > Bothrops alternatus. The sequence continues at coordinate 13,239 of JARGCV010001130.1, read as the reverse complement.
CAGCATCACCATAATCACATGATCAAAATCAACACACTTGTCAACTGACTCATAGTCATGACGGTCCCAGCGTCCTGGGGTCACGTGATCCCCTTCTGACAAGCAAAGTCAATGGGGGAAGTCCAGATTCGCTTAGTAACTCTTGTTACTCACTTAACGACTGCAAGGATTCACTCAAGGCTCTCACAACCATGTTGCTAACTTAACAGCTGCAGCGATTCATTTAATAACCCGTGGCAAGAAAGGTCGTAAAATGGGGCAAAGCCCCCGCTTCACCACTGTCTCGCCTAGCGACAGAAACTTTGGGCTCCGTTGCGGTCGTGAATCGAGGACTACACGTAGCGTGAAATGAAACGAAACGAAAGCAATGAAATGAAGTAAACGCATGTAAATCTTCAACGGTCCCGACAAGGACTTCAGGAGGAATTTAAGACGCTCCACTCGGCGTTTGAATTCTTTCAAGTTGGCGTTATATTTCCATTTTTGGGCTCGGAGCAAACAAACCCCCCCCACTCCGAGCCACACAGCTGTTAAAGGACAATGGCTTTCAGTCACCCTCCCAGGCAGGAATCGAACCCATGACCTCAGAGGTGAGCATTCCTGAGATTTATTCGTCTGGCTTGAGGCTGCCTCCATTGTCCTCTCCAGCGAGATCCAGCCTGGGGCTCCTTAGAACGGTCTGCAGTTGCTTGCTGATTACAGTAATACAACTCTGGTTGTAAGTCAAGGTCTCCCCCCTGTATGTTAACTATTTTAAAAAAAAATTGAGATTTAGACTGATGTTTTATTGAGAGGGTGACAGCTATAAATTATTCTGAGTTATTAAATCGGGCAGACACGGCAAAATAAAAATTTAAGCAACTCCATCCTATCGCCAGCAAAGCTACAGGAGATTAGAGGGATAGGTTATTCAAAAATTGTAGTAGCAAAATCCAATTATACATTTTCCACCATAATATGGGATTTGCATATCGCTGAGATTCTCATTAACAGATTTCACCTTTTGCAGAGGCCCAAAGCACTTTGGCGGCGGCGGGGGGGGGGGGGAACAAACCGCCAGCAGGTTATTTGTTTAATTCATTAATGCCTTGTCCTGTTTTAGTTGGGCATATAGAGTGGATAAATCTCTCAGCTATAGGAAAATAACTTTTTCACACTCTGGAGCTATACGATGGCAACACCATAAAAAAATAAAACAAAATAATGCACCTAGTTAATCTATTTGTATAAATTTAGGATTATTTTTTCAGAGTCCAGAGTGAAATGATGTCAATATCAGAAAAAAAAATTAAAACTAAATCCACCTTGTTAATGTACAGGCAGTCCTTGGCTTATGACAGTTCATTTAGTGACTGTTCAAAGTAGTGGAAAGAGAGGTGACTCCTTCCTTCCTAAATCTTCCTTCCTTCCTTCCTTCCTTCCTTGCTTCCTTCCTTCCTTCCTTCCTTCCTTCCATCCTTCCTTCCTTCCTTCCTTCCTTCCTTCCTTCCTTCCTTCCTTCCTTCCTTCCTTCCTTCCTTTCTTTCTTTCTTTCTTTCTTTCTTCCTTCCTTCCTTCCTTCCTTCCTTCCTTCCTTCCTTCCTTCCTTCCTTCCTTCCTTCCTTCCTTTCCCTGTCACTGTATAGCCCAGGGCTAGGCCACCTTGGCTCTTTTATGACTGGTGGACTTCAACTCCCAGAATTCCTGAGCCAGCCATGCTGAGGGGAAAGGGAGAGGTTTCCAAGCTGAGCCAAGCTGGCTCAGGAATTCTGGGAGTTGAAGTCCACCAGTCATAAAAGAGCCAAGGTGGCCTGCCTCTGGCCTAGGTAGTCCTCGACTTATAGCCATTGGGTTAGTGATCATTGTATCTTTGAACGGACACTAGCAACTAAGTTAGCAACTGTAGTGATTCAATTAAGAACTGTGGCAAGAAAGGTCTGTGGGGGATTCTGGGAACTGAAGTCCTCTCCTCTTAAAGCTGCGAAGCTGGATTCAGTTACAGCGTCAGGAGAGGAGGAAGTGGCTTGAGAAAGCCAAAGACACCAAAAGACACCAGGAAGTCTTTAATTTGAGGACTCAAAAGGGAACTTTGGTCCATTCTTGCCACAGAGAAACCCACAAAGGCCCATTAAAGAACAAAGTCACAACTAGCAAATTGTTTCCAGGTGGCAAAACTTTCCAGCTTTGGATGGAAGAAGAGGCTTTCTCAACCCCAAGATACAACACACACAACCACATAAATACACACAGACACACACACACACACACACACACACACACACACACACACACACACACACACACACACACACACGGAACAGCAGCAATGGGAGGAGGAGAACAGCAGTAGGTTAGTATTTTCACACAACTATAGTCACATGCCAGTGTGCTAAAGACCACTTCACACTCCTCCTGTGTCAATTTTAATTGGTTTTTTTTTAAAAAACAAGCGTTTTTGCAGGTAGTCCTCCAGATACCCACTAAACCTGGGACCTGTATTTTGTTTGTTGAACAAGGGGATTGTTAAGTGAATTTTGTCATATTGTCTTCCCAGGATTGTTGACAGGAAATTAAAGAAGCAAACAGATCCCATCTAGACTCATGTTTCTCAACCACAGGGACTTTTAAGAGGTGTGGAATTCCCAGAATTCTCCAGCCAGCATCCCTAACCAGTGGGGTTGAGGATCCAGTTCCGATGGGTTAGGGTTAAGGGAAGGGAGGGAGGGAGGGAAGGGAAGGGAGGAAAGGAGAGGAGAGGGAAGGGGAGGCTGGCAATGTTATTTTTATGGAAAAGGAAGGGCAGGAGGGAGAGCAAGAGAGGGAGAGGGGAAGCAAGGGGAAGGGAGGAGAGGGAAGGAAAGGAAAAGAAAGAGGAAGGGAGGAAAATGAAGGAAGGAAAGAGGGAAGGAAGAAAAAGGAAAGAAGGAAAGGAAGGAAGGAGGATTACAGATGGAAGGAAGGAAGGAAGGAAGGAAGGAAGGAAAAAGGGATGAAATGGAATGTAAATGAAAGGAACTAAAAAGAAAGGAAAGAGGAGAGAGGAATGAAGGAAGGAAGGAAGGAAGGAAGGAAGGAAGGAAGGAAGGAAGGAAGGAAGGAAAGGAGGGGAAAGAAGTAGAAGGAATAGGGGAAGGGAGGAAGGAAGGAGAAGGGAAAGGAGAAGTGGAAAGGACTTCACTTCCCAGAATTCTCCTGCCGGCAGTCTTGAATCTGGGAGTTGAAGTCCGCCCCTCTTAAAGCTGGGAAATTCTGGGAGTCTGAATTGCCAACTCCAAAAACCCCTGCACTCCCTTGATTTCTGCAATTTTCCAAGTACAAAACAACCCCCCCCCAAAAAAACCTCCTCTTGTAATTCGCCTCCTGTGTGTGCCCCCTTGAAAATCACCCAGATCCCTTCATTTTCTGCTGCATCCCTGTTTTAAATTCACCCAGCGCCCTCTGGCCAGAAGCCTTTAAAAAGCCAGGCATCCATATCCTTTTTGTCAAATAGATCCCTGCTGCAAATAGATTTATGGTTTCACCTTCCTCACCCTCCATGTTTCCCAGGCCTGAGGCTCGTTTTTCATCGTTTTCCATTTTGAGCTTTCATAAAAAGAAAAGAAAAATCCATGTTCAGGTTTTTTTTTTCCATTTGAAATGAGAAGAAGTAAATTGCTACAAGAAGTCCTCAACCTACGACCACAAAAATTCTGTTGCTAAATGAGACCTTGGTTAAGTGAGCTTTGCTCTACTTCAGGGGTAGGCCACCTTGGCTCTTTTATGACTGGTGGACTTCAACTCCCAGAATTCCTGAGCCAGCCATGCTGAGGGGAAAGAGAGAGGTTTCCAAGCTGAGCCAGGCTGGCTCAGGAATTCTGGGAGTTGAAGTCCATAAGTCATAAAGCGGCCTAGGCCTAGACCAGGGGTAGGCCACCTTGGCTCTTTTATGACTCGTGGACTTCAACTCCCAGAATTCCTGAGCCAGCATGGCTCAGCTTGGAAATTCTCTCTTTCCCCTCAGCATGGCTGGCTCAGGAATTCTGGGAGTTGAAGTCCACCAGTCATAAAAGAGCCAAGGTGGCCTACCCCTGCTTTGCTTTATGACCTTTCTCATCACAGTTCTTAAGTGAAACATAGCACTGTACTTATTCCTCTGCAGGGCCCATACTTTGTACATACTTTGTGGAAGGCGAGAATTTAGAATTATATCTGTGACCTCAGGGTGATTTAAATTGGATCCTGAGTGAAAAACCCACACCTTTGGCAGAATAGGCAGAGAAAATTAACGAAAAAATAGAATTTCACAGTTTCAGGCGCTTTTCGTTCTTTCTCTGATAATGTCAGAGGAGAACAAGACAGATCTGGGATTGGCGAGGGTGAAAACAATGACAGGGGAATATTTATCACATTGCTTTCTTGTTGGTGTGTCTCCACAACAGGACATCACAAACACAGTCTCCTTGCACTGAAATAGATTCAGCTACGATATCCAGGCAGTCCTTGACTTACGACCACAGTTGACTCCAAAATTTCCATTGCTAAGCGAGACATTTATTAAGTGAGTTTTGCCCCATTTTATGACCTTTCTTGCCAAGGTTGTTAAGTGAATCACTGTCATTGTTAACGTAGTAACACAGTTGTTAAGTGAAGCTGGCTTCCCCATTGACTTTGCTTGATAGTTCACGAAAGGGGATCATGTGACCTTATCATGTCATAAATACGAGCCAGTTGCCAAGCGTCTGAATTTTGATCACGTAACCATGGGAACGTTGCAACGGTTGTAAGTGTGAAAAACGGTCCTAAGTCCTAAGTCCATTGCCGTTGTAAACTTTGAACGGTCACTAAATGAATGATTGTAAGAGGAGGAACTGCATGTACTTATTCTGGCCTCCCAAACTGCAAAGTTTTTTTTTATTATTATTATCCCCTTGGGAAATTTTAACCATGTTCATGTATGCAAAGATGTTTTTCTGGGCCCGTGCAACCAGAGACAAAAGCACACACATGCATGTCTATTTATTTCACATAAATATCCCCCATGCTCATTGAAACCATATGGGCCCATATGGCTGTTCAACACATAATTTAAAAGTCACTTTTGCTAACCTTCAGAAGTTGTGGGTGCTTCATTACTGGAGGTTTTTAAGAAGAGGCTGGACAGTCACTTGTCTGAAATGGTATAGGGTCTCCTGTGGGCTGGACTAGAAGACCTCCAAGGTCCCTTCCAGCTGTATTCTGATTGAACCCCTGGGGAACAGCAGCCCCATGCCCCAGCAGACCCAGATTCTCACGCCGGGGGGGTTATTCAGAAGATGCTTTTCAAAGTATATGCATGCACCCTGGCCTAGCAGAAAGCTGATGCTTTTTCTGGGTCCAAAGGGGGGGGGAGGGTGCATTCTTTGGGGGTGACACAGGACCCGCCAGATGTGCTCCAGTGTCTTCTCCTCTGTGTGCACACCACTGAAGGGCGGTATTGGGGACAGGCAGACTTTCAGCCAAATTTGCAACTCTGGAATGTGGAGGATCAGCTGAGCTTTCCAAGGAGATTTCCCAGAATGCATAGCGGGGAATGAAGGATCTCTGGTTTTGAGCCAGGTGTGGCCTCTGGAAGGCCCCCTGAGGGGATTTTGAGGGCCTTCCGAGATTGTCTCGTCCTGGTCGGTGGCCATCCCAGAGGAAGGGTTAACTGGGTCAGGATTTATCAAGCTTGGCCCCTTTAAGATGGGTGGACTTCAACTCCCAGAATTCTCCTTTGCAGCAGAGTGATTTCTGGGTGTTGAAGTCCAAGCATGCAGACTAGGGAATTCTGGGAGTTAAAATCCACTTATGCTAATAGTGGAATTCTGGGTGTTGAAGTCCAAGCATGCTGGCTGGGAATTCTGGGTACTGAAGTCCACACATCCTATTTCACCTCCCTCTGTAACGTTATACAATATCATACTTCCCTTTTTTTCCCCTTTATTCTACTCTTTTTAATCAGCAGACCCATAAGCCACCTCTTCATTTCCCCCTCATTATCAGCCAAAGTTCCCTAAGAGATTTCCAGCCTTTGACAGAAGGACAGGTAGTCCTCGGCTTATGACCACAGCTGGGGCGGTTCTTAAGTGAGTCATGCCTGATTTCATGACCTTATTTGTTGTCACGGTTGTTAAGTGAGTCCTTGCAGTTATTAGATGAATCACACAGTCATTAAGTGAACCCAGCTTCCCCCATTGATTTTGCTCGTCGGAAGGTCGCAAAAGGGGATCAAGTGACCCCAGAACACTGCGACCGTCATAAATGTGAATCAGCTGCCAAGCATCTGAATTCTTTTTTAGATGTGACCATGGGGATAATGCAACATAAATGTGCAAAACGGTCACATCCTTTTCTTCGGTGCTGCTGTAACTTCAAACGGTCGCTAAACAAACAGTTGTAAATCAAGGACTGCCTGTGAAAGTAAAACAACACAGACTGCAAGGATATTGCAACGGTCATAAGTGCAAGGATGTTGAAACCGTCATAGGTGAAAAACCCAATTTTAAGTCCCCTTTCCCCCCCCCAGTGGCGGCCGCAACTTTGAACCGTCGCTAAACGGATAGTCGTAAAGTGAGGACCTCTGAATGTTCAGCGCTGTCCTTGGGACCTGCCCAGGAAACCTTCCCCACTGCCTAATCAACCCTGCAGGACCCCAAAATCTGCACAGCTGCCCCCTCCTTGCCGGTTACGTGGGCGCATTTGACATGGCCACGCTGCTCCGGCTGTTCCCTGGCACTTTCCTCCCGTCTTCGGAGTGCAAACAGCTCCTGCAGTCAGACAAAGGTTGTTTCTTCTGGCTGCCAGACACACCAGGTTGTGAAGGCCTGGAGTGACTCGAATTCCGTCAACTTTACATGCAGGGTCAGGTTTCGGAGTTATGTCGCTGGAGGACATTCGCCGGGCACATTGCTCATCTTTTTTTTTTTTTAAATTAAAAATTCCTTTATTAAAACATTCAGCATTGTACATAAAATCTTTGTATGCATCAAACATCATAGCATCTGGTATACAACCCTACGTATTATTCTTTGGAAACGTCTGGTTTGGTAAACATTTTTCACTCCTCACTTCGATCCTCTATTATACCCCCGTTACATTTTTTATTCTCTATGATCCCTGATAATAGGTCTTGAGGTAGTAGTTAAACATTAAATATAAGATCATATTAATAATCAATCCTCAGAGAACACAGCATATAACACTAGGTATTAATCTTTGTAAACGCTTGGTTTGGTACATATTCTTTACTCCTCACTTCCAGTCTCAACTATATGTCTGTTGTATTTTATCTTTTCTTTTATGATCCCTAGCAAAAGATCCTGAGCTAGAGATTCAATAACCTGGGGTAAAGATTCAGTCTGCTTTTTCATTGCTCATCTTTTAAGTCTTTGGCCGTTATATATTTTTTAGATGAGAGGCAGTGAAAAGCACTGCCGCACATATAGGTAGTCCTCGGCTTACAACTGTTCATTTAGCAACTGTGCGAGGTGAAAAAAATGGGATTTACGGCTGGTCTTCACACTTACGGTCCTCGTACCTACGACCATCGCAGCCTACTCAGTCGCAAGATCAAAACCTCATGGATTTACGACCGTTGCAGCATCCCAGGGTCAATGTTTTAGCCATTTCCGACTTTCCCAGCTGGCTCCTAACAAGCAAAGTCAATGTGGGAAGCTGGATTCGCTTAATGACTGAGTGATTCACTTAATAACATCGGGGATTTGCTTAGCAATCATGGCAAAAAAAGATCGTGAAAAGTGAAGCTGAAGTTCACAATGGCCCGAATTATCAACGGAGATTCTGCTCCCGAATGCGGTTTCGTAAGTCGAGGAGCACCTGTATTTATGAAGAATGCTGTGTTGCAATTTTGTGTTTTGCTGTTTGCAGTTTTGTGTTTGGAATTTTGCACCGTTTTCCCCACGCTGAGACTTTAAGCCACAAAAAGATAGAAAACTGACAACAGAAAGAAAGATTTAGTGGTCCATCTGCTCCTTGAATTTATTTTTTTTGTTTTCAGTTCATTTATTTATTATTTGGAATGACTATTGTTATATTTTATTTATTTTTCTTTCAGTTTTTTTTTTAAATTAAATTTCTCTCGGATAATGGACAGGTGTTTATCCCAAGAGTTTTTTCAACTCAGCAATTGTCAAGAATTCACCAAGGCTTTTTGCTAGAAATGGCTGAGAATGGGGCACTCTCTGTTACCCCGAACTAGATTTTTTTTTTTTCCAAAGAAAAAATTCAGGTGTTGAATTTCCCAGGCGTAAAAGTCTTGAATCAAAGCCACTTTTGTGGTGTCACAGCAGTGAAAAGATTATAAATCTTTTGGCTGGCTGCAGGACTCCGCTGGAGAGAAATACTTTAAATATTCTTATTCTCATGGCCCTATCTGATCAGAAACCATGATAAATTGAAGGAGGAAATCTATTCAATCAAACAAGCAAAATGGACTTGCCCGTAAACTTACAACCAAAATCAGGACCAGAATTTCCATTGTTAAGTGAATTGGTGGTTCACCAGGCCTGACTGTACAAACTTTTTGTGAAGGTTGTTAAGTGAAGCAGAGCGGTTGTTAAGTGAATCGGGCAGTTATTAAATGAGTCCAGCTTTTTATGTTGACTTTGCTGATTAAAATGGAGATCTGCCGGGATGTGGCACGTGTCATAAAATAAATGTTATTTGTCAAAGGTTTGAATTTTGATCATGTGGCCCAAAGCATGCTGGCTGGGGGATTCTGGGAGTTGAAGTCCACCCCTCTTAAAGGATGCCAGCTGGGGGATTCTGGGAGTTGAAGTCCACCAAGTTGCCAAGTTTGAAAAAGATTGTCCTAGATGGGCTATACAAAGCTGGTCATCATTCTGTGCTGGGAATTATGGTACAGAGGAAGCAGCAAAATGACCTTGGATCTCCTTGCCTGCCCCCCAGTAAGATTTTGTGAAGGCAAGCCTTCTTAACAAATCAAATTAATAATCAAAATAATTTAAAATAATAAAAAAACAATAAATGATAAATTGAAATGAAATGAAATGAAATAAATAATGATATAATAATGTAATAAAAAATGATGAAATGAGATAGAACAATTAACCAGTGGAACAACCTGCCTCCAGAAGCGGTGAATGCTCCAACACTGGACGTTTTTAAGAAAAGACTGGACAGCCATTTGTCCAAAATGGTGTAGGGTTTCCTGCCTGAGCAGGGGGTTGGACTAGATGACCTCCAAGGTCCCTTCCAACTTTATTATTATTGTTGTTGTTGTTGTTGTTATAAAATAAAATAATGAAAGAAGATAACAAAACAACAATGAAATGCAATTAAGAAAATAAAATTTAAAAAAAAATCAGAAAACTAAATGAAACAAAATTAAGATAAATTAAAATCAAACAAAGGCAAACAACAGAACATAATAAATAAAAATTGAAAAAATAGAATAAAGTAAATAGCAATGCCACACTATAAAGCAAAACTAAAAAGAAGTGCAATGCAATGCATTAAAATGAAATAAAATAAAATCCAAGCTGGTCAGGACGGCTACGGTTATATTGCTGCAATTATTTTTTTTTTAGACAAGATTTTGCTGACCTGCCGATTATTTTTTTATCTTTTCTTATCACTTCTCACCTTTGAAAGTGCTGATTCAGTCTCTAAGTGAAAAGACACCCTGCTCCTTGGTGTCTTGAACCCTCCGCTACCTGTCTCTCCTCCTCCCTTACCTGGTGCCACATGGACCTTGAATCTGCCATCGAGATACGGACAGGCGTCTATCAAGCCGGCCAGACCAAGTCGTTCATTGGCCCATTGATCGAAGAAATTCAGCCTTCCCTGAATTTATATTTAGAGAAGCCAGGGGTCTTCAAACTTGGCCCTTTTATGGCTTGTGGACTTCAACTCCCAGAATTCTTCAGCCAGCGTCGCTGACAGAGGAATTCTGGGAGTTGAAGTCCACAAGTCATAAAAGGGCCATTTTTGAAGACCCCTGAGAGTCTGGATCCAAGCCCACAGCTTAATCAAAATGGCCGACTGAGGAATTCTGGGAGTTGAAGTCCACCAGTCATAAAAGGGCCAAGTCTGAAGACCCCTGGTCTGGGTACAAGCCTGCAGTTTCATCAAAATGGCCGACAGGAATTCTGGGAGTTGAAGTCCACCAGTCATAAAAGGGCCAAGTTTGAAGACCCCTGAGAGTCTGGATGCAAGCCCACAGTTTCATCAAAATGGCCGACTGAGGAATTCTGGGAGTTGAAGTCCACCAGTCATAAAAGGGCCAAGTCTGAAGACCCCTGAGAGTCTGGATCCAAGCCCGCAGTTTCATCAAAATGGCCGACTGAGGAATTCTGGGAGTTGAAGTCCACCAGTCATAAAAGAGACATGTTTGAAGACCCCTAGTCTGGATCCAAGCCCGCAGTTTCATCAAAATGGCCAACCGAGGAATTCTGGGAGTTGAAGTCCACCAGTCGTAAAAGAGACATGTTTGAAGACCCCTAGTCTGGATCCAAGCCCGCAGTTTCATCAAAATGGCCAACCGAGGAATTCTGGGAGTTGAAGTCCACCAGTCATAAAAGGGCCAAGTGTGGAGACCCCTGAGAGTCTGGATCCAAGCCCGCAGTTTCATCAAAATGGCCAACCGAGGAATTCTGGGAGTTGAAGTCCACCAGTCATAAAAGGGCCAAGTGTGGAGACCCCTGAGAGTCTGGATCCAAGCCCGCAGTTTCATCAAAATGGCCGACTGAGGAATTCTGGGAGTTGAAGTCCACCAGTCATAAAAGGGCCAAATTGGAAGACCCCTGACGGAAGCTCTCCAAGAAAAGGCATCACCTACACTCTAAAGACTCCATTTCCATAAGCCTGGGCTTGAGGTCCCAAAGAATAAGGAAGGAGGACCTGCTGGGACTGTAGAGGTCATCTAGACCAAACTGCTGCAAAGCTGAGACCAGTTTCAGATAGTCCTCGACTTACAGCAGTTCATTTAGTGTCTCTTCGAAGATACAACAGCACTGGAAAAAAGTGACTTAGCATCATTTTTTACAGTTACTGACCGTTGCAGCGCCCCCAGGATCACATGATCAAAATTCAGAGGCTTGGGAACTGACTCACACTTATGACTGATGCAGCGACCTGGGGTCATGTGATCTCCTTTGGCGAACTTTTGACCAGCAAAACCAGATTCACTTTAACAATTATGTGAGTAAGTTAACAATCGCAGTGATTCACTTAACAGCTGTAACAAGAAAAGTTGTAAAATGGGGCAAAATTAACTTAACTGTCTCAGTAACAATGGAAACTTTGGGCTCAGTTGTGGTTGTAAGTTGAGGACTACCTGTAATATTTTTTTTGGGGGGGGGAAACGAGCGGATTCCTTGAAGTAACTAAACATGTGAGGTGATTTTTAAAGTTTAGAAACTTTGAATTATTTTTTTTCTTTTTAAAGACTGCTGCAAAACAAATCAGAATGTGGGATACTAGACCCCACTTGTTTGGGGGGGGGACACTGCTCCCAGTTTGCAAACTGGTACACGTCTATGGGCCAGTCCATGAAGCCCCAGGAAGCAGTTGATTTGTGTGGATTTTGCAACGAAAACTCCAACTTTTGAGCTCAAAACGGGACCAGGAAGGAACAGAGAAAGAGAGAGAAAAAGAACCACAAGACAAAAATACACAAACAAAGTTAATTGTGGTGAGTGTGCAAAGAGATCAAATAATGGCTGAAAATGAGGCTGGGCGCAGAGCAGGGAGCCCACATAATGGGAATAATTGTGCTCATGGTATACATTGAATGCAGACGGAGGATCAGGAGACCTATTCTGATCTTAGGGACAGGCCGGGAAACAAGAACTAGATGCAAAATCTAAAAATGTACAAAAAAAAAAATCTATCTGTTTGTCTGTCCGTCCATCTGTCCGTCCGTCCATCCATCATCTATCCACCCACCCACCCATCCACCCATGCAACCCACCCACCCACTTACCTACCTACCTACCTAATCTGTCCATCCATCTAGTAATCTGCCTGCCTGCCTGCCTGCCTGCCTGCCTGCCTGCCTAACTAACTAACTAACTAACTAACTAACTAACTAACTAACTAACTAACTAACTAACTAACTAACTAACTAACTCAAGGCTTTTCAACCAGCGGTAGGGGTACCCCCTGTGGTCCATGGGTACCTGGCAGGGGGTACGTGACCATCCTAGAAAAGTGGCAGTGGGGGAGGGGAATGAGCTGAACTGGTGGCAGCACCACACAAACCTGAGTGAGAGACGGCTGGAGCTGCAGGGCTGTCGGGGCTCAGCGGAAGCGCCAGGATCAGCGCCAGGATCCAGCTGGAGCTCGGTGCTGATCCTGGCGCTTCTGCTGAGCCCAGAAGAAGCGCCGATCAGCCGGAATGTTGCAGCCTCTCCAGGGTCTTGTGATTTACATTCAGATGCTTGGCCACGGATTCATATTTATGACGGTCACCGTGTCCCAGGGTCATGTGAAGGGACCAAAACCTGCTGCAACCACCCAGCAGACGGGGGAATAAAAACCAAACACCCCCCCACCCCACCCCCACTGCCAATCCTCAACAGAAATGCTCACAACAATGAAAGCCTCGGACAGGAGGAAGAGCGCCACTGGGTGGGCAGGCAGGCGTCTTGCTCGGCTGTGGCTTGGGGGGCACTTTTTTAAGTGCCATTGCAACTTCGAACAGTCACTAAGCGAACTGTTGTAAGTCGAGGACTACCTGTACTTTATCACTTTTTTCCTTTTTTGGGGGGGGTCATCAAGTTTTTGACCCCTTGCTAGGCGACTAGTGATACTCGGATGTTGCCATATCTTAAAAGTGGTACAATGGGTGAAAAGGTTGAAAAGCCCTGAACTAACTAACTAACTAACTAACTAACTAACTAACTAATCTATCCATCTATCTATCTATCCATCCATTCATCTAGTAATCTGTCTGTCATCAATTTTTTTCTGTGTTCAAGATAAGTCAATAAATAGAAGTTTGAAGAGATCAGCTTTGGAGCACGAAGATCCACCGGTTTTCCTTTCCTTGCTGCTGACCAGCTTTTAAAATCTTTTCTCCTCTTGTTCAAGAGAGACCCTCACCAACTTTAACGCGTCTTTGTCCAGGGACACCCATCGAATCTGGCTCTTTTTTAAAAAATAAATAAATCTGCAAAGAGGGGTCCAGCGGGAGCGATTTAAATCTTTTCTGTTTGTTTCTCTGTATTTTTTCTTTTTTTTCTTTTTCAGCCTTAATATTCAAAATTGCATTTGCCAGTT